>PPHD01000259.1:8336-45891 GCA_002909625.1 Bambusicola thoracicus | reverse complement strand
AAGAAAATGGGGATCTCTTGCAAAACAAAAGCATGGTCTAGCCTGCTCTTTTTGAAGATTTCTCAGCAGTACAGACAACAAACACATTTTCTACTCCAGAGATAAATGACAGTGTTAATGTGTTCAGCAATGAGGCTGAAATTTTCCAAAGTGCACAGGTTAAAAGGGGAAACAAATGGGATTTGGGAAGAGAGGGAGGTGAGACGTCTCACCATGTAAGAGACAAAGAAATTTAAGTCCACACTTGCGTACTGAAGGCGATACCACATGAGCACGAGCTGAAATGCATTCTGACAGCTTGGTCTGTTTCTATGATTGTAAGTACACCAAAATATATGGTTAAGCATTTCTTTCTATGCAAAAGGGACTGTATGAAAGACCCGAATGTTTTAGTCATTGATTTTAATGTCAACTATCTCCTTTCACATCTCTAGCTGCCTTCTCCTGTCAAATGACACTGCCTATTGCAAGTGTGCAGCTGGGTTCACAGGAAATGGGACGTTCTGCACAGGCAAGTGAACCTCATCTCCTCCCTGTTAAAAAGAGTGCCTGAAATGCTCTGTGGTCACAGCGGAGCTGCTGAGAGAGCAGTACTCCCCTGTGCACCAGTTAAAAACAGGAATTGCTGCCAGTTTGCTGGAAATGAGTGAAAGTGCAACAGGTGCAGATTCATAGCAAACAAAGGGCTCAAAGCCTGCAAGTTGTGGGACACTGTGCTAAGGGAGACCAGAGGAGAGGGAACATCCTGTGCACAACCCAGGCCCCATTGTTTGCAGGGTAATGAAACCTGGATTATGACTTTTACTCCTTTTTCCAACAAAGCTTGGTAAACAGAGATCAAGTCAGGGCACAACAGCACTTCCAGCTGCTGGGAGCTGTACAACCATGTCATTTCCTCAGCCTTCTGAACTTGTACTGATTTCTGGGGTGGTAAAATTCAATCTATTTAGGGCATACGGACCTGAGAGACCCTCCAAAAAGGGCAATAGCAGCATACCACGTGTGCGCCTCCAAGAGCCTGGAGATCTAGATTTATGGGATAGACCATTTCCAGCTGCAATTACTACAATTTTACAGTTTCTTTACCTAATCCCTAGCTGATTAAGATACTAATATTCTTGGGAACAGAAACATATCTGTCTCCTGACAATGGCTGGCAAGATCTTAGCCCAACACTTTAGCACTCTTAACTGCTACTGTCCCAAGCCCAAGCCAACCAAAAGCCATTTTAATCACTCAGTAAGAAATACACAAGTACAAGAAGAGACAGGGGATGCAGGTCACCCCTACTGGCTCTGAGCTCACCCTTATGCCCCTGCACAGGATTCCCAGACAAAAACAACCACAGCAAAATAATCTCCTCAGTCTGGCTGCTAGAACTGCTGAAACAACAATTTGAGGTCATTTGAGGCAAAAACTAAAGCAGCGTTTGAGCTGGTTTGATCCACGCTCGAGTTCAGAAAAAGCCCCCCCATGCATTCTGCATAACCCAGGAAGAATAAGTTTGAGACCCTGCTGCTGCAGGAACAGCACAAACATCCATCTGAGTAACAACCAGTACTTTTTGTCACAGGAGGGCAGGGTGGTATTAGAGCCCACAAGAGATGGCCATTTGACCTATGTGCAGAAAAGGGCAAGCTGAAGAAAACCTTCAGACTCTTGTTTAATCTAGAGAAGAGTACAAAGGGCCCTTTTTTTGTTGGTTGGTTAGAACGTGCAGAATCAGAAACTGGAAAGTTGCCAAGGCCAGATCTGGATGAATTCTTGTCTTCCAGACCAGACACATCTCCCTCTCATAGGGCTTTCCCTCTCACAGTTAGAGGTAATAAGGAGGAATAAAAAAGAGCTAATAAATTTTTGGTACAAATGACATCTATAACCTCTTAAACGAGAAACATTCAGAAGATGTCAACAAATCCCTTTAGAAGTTTAAGACCACTTTATCTGACAAGAGAGGAGCCATGTAAGCATATTGGTTTAATCTCGATTGTCATCACTGTTCAGCTATTGACGCCTGTGAGACCAGCAATGGCGGCTGTTCTGCCAACGCAGAGTGTAGAAAAACAACACCTGGAAACAGAGTGTGTGTCTGCAAAGCTGGGTACACCGGAGATGGAGTAGTCTGCTTAGGTAAGCATTCCCAGTGTCTCATGTATCACAGTAGGGTCTCACATATCACAGTAAGAAAATTACAGGAATGAGCTTTCCTGTACATGGAAGAAGATCTGTCTTCCATTATGATCCAGAAGTGCAGTTCCTTGGCACTAGAGACCATGATAACAAAGGCATCCCAACAGGCTTGTCTGCAGCACCATATGCTTGGTACTACTAGACAAACACTCCAAGCATTAGCAGGTTAGAATAATAGAATGATTTGTGTTGGAAAGGACCCTTAAGAGCCATCTAGTCCAACTCCCCTGCAATGAACAGCAACATCTACAGCTAGATCAGGGTGCTCAGACCCCTTGAATGGTGAATACACTCCTGTTCCTCTGACCATAGCAGTCCTAAACACTTGAAGAGACTGTTGTGCCATACCGTCCCACAGGTAGTTTTCAAAATGCTGATGGCAGATTTTTTTTTAAGCATTTACCAAGGCAACTGCAAAACCCAGATTGAAATATCGATATATTTTTAGTATTCAACTAATTAAATGAGTTTCATTGATTCCTTACTGCTTCTGTTTGTTTCATAAAGAAATCAACCCTTGTCTGGAGAACAACGGTGGATGTGATAAAAATGCAGAATGCACTCAGACGGGACCCAATCAAGTGAGTACTTTGTCAGTGTCAATAAGTAACTGCCTGCCAACTCTTCACAGTTGGAAGAGAAAGATTTCCCCATCTCCACTTTGTTTTTAAATGAAAACTGAGTTTCATAACAAAGACTCCAAAGAGTGTCTGCTTCCTTCAAAAATACATTTGAGGGGGAGTCTGCACAAACATGAAAACTTGGATTTCAGTGAAGGAAATCTAGAACTGCAAAGGAAAGCAATATTTTGTTGTTTTGGACAGTTGGTTTTCTCCCTTGAGAGTTTTTCCTGTGAAAACCTGTTATTTTCAAAGTATTGACAGATTGTTTTTGTTACTGTTGTAAAAACTGCCTATGGAAAAATCCCATTTCACACTAGCTCTTCTCCCAGCTCAGATACAGTCACAAAGAAACAGAGAGGCAGAATCATAATTTTCATTCAACAGTTACAGAATAGCACCATCTCCTCCCATGAGTGTTCTGCAACTCCCATGCAGAAGTACAGCATGCTCTGCAAAGGAAGAAGCGTGAAAAGGCAAAGGGAAAAAGGAGGAACAAATTGCCCAGGCAATCAAGTGGCACAGATTAGTGTTTCTATTTTTGTGCCAGATCCAGAAGCTAACCTGCCTGATTGCAGCACTTCTCGTCATCCTTCTATAGCTTCATATTGGGTATTGACAGGATTGTAATCCTGCAGCAGGCAGTTACAGCAAAATTTATTCAGGAGCAGAAATGCTTTTGAAGGAGTTTCAGCCATTCAGATATATAAAATACTGCTAATATTCTGCCTAGCAGATTTTTCTCTGCAGAAAACGTCTTGAAAATTTTATCTCCCACGTATTCCTTGTGCACTCAAAACTGAGAGCCATCAAGCAGTAGAACTGGAGAGAAGTCATTGCGGCCATGTCACAGCCTTTCATCTTTGTGATAAGTGCCAAACTGAGTAATTGTGACACAGGCACTGAATGTGTTGCCAGCAGGTGGGAAGCTATCAGTAACATCAGGACACAATTCTAAAGGTGTTTTGCAGGTATGACTTATCACTTAAAAAAAAAAAAAAAGGAAGGGAAAATAAAGGAATAACAACCCATGCAGGTAAAATGGGAAAAACAAATTAGGGTTTTAGCTTGGTTTGCTAGCAAGATGACTGTGTGCAAATATCCAAACTGTAATTTTAAGTGATCAGAGAAGCGAAGGAGAAACGAGAGAGGAACAGGCTGGGGGGGGGGCTGATAGATCCTGTCAGAAATTGCTTTTCCTCAGCCTTAGTCCATTGGCTGCTCAGACAGCCCAAGGAACTGCTGCAGGAGAGGTGAAGTACTTTTTGTTTAATGAGTTGTAAACCACCTCACTAGGAAATGAGATTTTTGAGTTATTCCCACTTGCATAAGCATTAAACTGGCAAATAAAAAAGAGAAGAAAATTAAATGTAGCCATGCTGAAGAATCTAACGCATCCCCATGTATGCGTATTCCTTATTTTTCCTCTGTAGGCAGTCTGCAATTGCTTGAAGGGATACACTGGAGATGGTAAAAGATGCACATACATCAATCTATGTTCACAAGTAAGTAACACTTGAAGGAGAGTGTATTTAAGATCTTGCTACGAGCGTTATACTTTGAGGCTTGGCATGAAGTCAGTACTAAGTTGGATAAGTAAACCAGCCCTATGATGCTTAGAAACAAGTGGTTTACATTAACTTAATTTTTAAACATGCTTACTTCACTACTTGCTTTCATACTGTCACTATTTTGGAAACGTAAATGCAGTAAAGGTTTTTCCTGGAGCACAGCCTGGACACCATACAAGTGCCTGGACTCATCACTGACTCTTAAAAACAACTTTAAATCAGACCTAGAGACACAGATCCTAGGCTGTAATGGTAATGTGTAAATCATGTCTTCTCAGCAGGAGACAGAATTCCTATGAAAAGCCACTACCTAAATTAGCGTTCATGTCCCAAAGGTCTGACCAACTATTATGAGGAAAAACTCAGTGTGAACTATTGGAAGTTACCTACAATTAAATATATATGTATATACAATGAGGATGCTCAGGAGGTAGGTCATGCTGTTCCAGGAGCCTGCTGATTGAGAAGTAAAAGGAACTTATGGTAGGTCAAAACCACCACTTAAGTTCAATATTCCCCTATCACTAAACCCTCTGGTATGATATGAGACCACATCTGGGCAGCCTAATTGAGAGGAATGATCAATTGACAACAAACACATACCCTTCTCAGGCTGAAGTTTCTGTAGCCAAATCAGAACGTTAAGTCCTCACCATTGCTGGGTCACTACCAGTGAAAGCCTTGTTGGGGCAAACAGTTGCTCGGAGAACTGACTGGAGAAGAAATTCCCAGTGCAGGTCCCAGCCTACATGCCCAGCTGGGGGCAGAACTCCCATGGAGCAAAGACCAGAGCCACAAAGGCTTAAAAATAAATGAAAATAAGAACAACTTCTCAGGGCAAACTACTTTCCTTCTTAGCCCTCACAACATGCAACCCAGGCCTTCCCATGGCATTCCCCACCCTGCCATGCACCTGAGAATTAGCAGCTTCCACTTCACGCAACCACTGCAAGCCATGTATTCGCAAACAATGCGGTGCTCTGCACCAGCTGCATTGCACTGCCTCTTGGCAGGCTGCAGCAAGGACATACCCAGTCTCCCATACACATTAATTCTTTGTGCTCTGCACACTGCAGTAATAATTCTTACGCTTCCCTGCCTGGCCTGTCAGCAGGCTTTCCTCTAACCTTGAAAGGTTGCTGAGATGAAAGAGCAAGGGCGAAGACAGAAGCTACAGGAAGAATAGCTCAAAATTATGAGTCATTGTGCCCTATGTTTTTTTTCTATGCCATGTTCTAGCAACTTCCACTAATTCCACCATTACTAATCATGCCATTTTAAAAAAATAGCCTTGAGATTTGTTACCATCAGACCAGAGACTAACCTAACTCCAATACGGCCAAACCCCTCTGCAGCAAAACTTCATGAGAAGCTATGGCAAACCCAAGATTGCCAACAGTCTGCCTACAGCTAGCAAAATAAAAAGAGCAAGCATGTCCAAACTTACTACTTATGGCCAGCCCCACTGGGAGCTCCCAGGGGATGTTCCACATACTTTGCCCATGGCAAAGGATGAGCCATACTGAGAAGAACAAAACAAGCACACAAAAGAAAACAAGACACCTTCATTTTTTCCTGGTTTGCTGTCAAGTCCAGGATAAAGTCTTTACTGCAACCTGAGGTGCTAAGTGGGGAGCACAGACTCACAATGGGTCAAAGCTCTGAACCCCTCAGCTCAGAGTTTCCCAGAGGGGAAGCAGTGCTGAGGTGCACAGCTGCTTCCAAAGCACATTATCTGGATAAAAGGAGAGTTAAGTGATTTCTTATGTGCATTAAATGTTCTTTCTTGTTTCCAAGAACAAATATATACAGCTATTAGTGTCAGTAAGATCTGGTTTCTGAAAGCCACTTTGGATTAAATCCTCCTAACCTATATGCATGGGAATAAAAGTGATTTACTAGAATTGTTTTATTACACCTGGAAACAATGGAATACTTTAAATTTTGACCTTACAAGAACAATGGAGGCTGCAGTGAATTTGCCATCTGTAAAGACACCGAGCTAACAGAACGGACCTGCACCTGCAAACCAAACTACATTGGAGATGGATTTAAATGCCGAGGCAACATCCACCAGGTAAAGTGTTGCATACATTTGCTGTACCTTCTTGCTCTTCACATAGTTATTGAATACAAAACTTATCTCTTGAAAACATACTTTTACTTCTTAAAAAAAAAAAAAGAAAGAAAAATTAAAAGAAGTTGGCAACCCTAGCCCAGAATTTGTAATTAACCTAACCCAAGAGTCCAGGAGTAGGAACTGGGTATTACTAGATAACAACAACAAAAAATAGGTACAATAGGTAGTACATTCACAGCAGTACAGCCTTCCAGTAATGACAAGCTAGTTTTTGTCTTACTTGTCTTATCTCTTTAATGATAAGAGAGCTTCAAGAGGAAACCACTACACTGATGGATGATTGTTACAAGTGCAGCACTAGCTCATAACTACTGGTAGTTTAAGTTTCAAAGAAGCCTGTTATTTTATAGAACGAGGCAAGGATAGAAGAGGGGCAATGGCAGCATTCAGCTAGAAGTTTCCTTTTTTCCCCCCCCAAGTGCTGCAATCAGTTGCATTCCACACACATTGCTCCAGATTTGCAGCATTGTGACAAAGTGTGTTCTTGATTGCAGGAACTTCTCAGGAACTCCAACACATCTAGGTTTTATTTTCATTTAGAGGTAAGAAAAGTGCTGGCTTTTTTTGTTTGTTTTGCCTCAGGATGTGCAGGTATCTGGTATGTACCAAAGTCTTTGGCCAAAATCCTTGAATATAATTGGTACTGGTTTGGACCACAAGCCATTAACATCAGAGATGCTCTGATTTAAACTATTAACTGCCATTAAGAATCACAAGAGAATAACAAATTCCTAGAATCCCAGGGAAATTTAAGGCCTCCTGACCAGGCATAAAACTGAAACTTCCACCAGTTCAGTATACAACTTTCCAGTACTTCTCTCACAAATTCTGGTGTGAGTGAAAATGCAACTGTGGTGGTAGAATGATATTCATTTTGCTACACCATCTCCAGATGTCTGAAACATCACAGGATGCTGATGTGCATTACCAGTTGTCACTGCTTTCCAGTGAATGTCAGGAGCAATTGTTTACCCACAAGCTCAGGACAGCACAGATCCATGTATATTGGCCAACCAGTCAGACTTATATTCTAGCTTCAGTTCAGTTGCCATGGTAGATGGATGGATTCATCCCACTTCAGCAGAGCTCTCTGCTTATTTTAGATTACTGGTGATCATTGCAAACTAATGACTCTGTACTGCTTTTATCCCATCCAATCTGACAGGCCTTGTCCATCAGAGATATTGCTGGCCCAGGCCCTTTCACTGTGTTCGTACCTCACAAAAATGTATTAAACAACGACCAGCGAGTAAGTAAGAAGGCTGTGAGTTTTCAGATGGAGGCACCTTGCTCAGCTACTTCTCAATTCCTCTGCTTTCTGTTGCAGGTGAGGGGATGGCTTGCCAAAGGGGTGCTGGCTCAAATCCTCAGGTACCACATGGTGGGCTGTGCCAGCCTGTTGCACAGTGACCTGACAACACTCACAAATGTCACTTCTCTGCATGGGGACCCCATACAGATCAGCTATGTTCAGGTAACATGGTGAAGAAGAGGTAAGGGTCTGAACAGGCTGGGCTCATTCAGCCTTTTTTGAAAATGGAATGTTTCCCTACTTTCTCTGATGCATAAGAATAAATGTAGTGTTAAAAAAGTCAAAGAAGTGTCCATGTAGCCAAAATGTGCAGTACTTACCTGCCATGCTGATACTGGAGTTGTGTCAACCTTGCTTTGAGAGTTCCTTTACCTTTCAACTCTGGGGTTTGGTTCCATTGTTTTCCATGCATATCATGCTTGCAATGTCAAGGGGTAATTTATTAAAACTGAAGTCACTACTTGTTGCATATAAAGACACCATAGCAAAGAAATTCGGCAGCAGCCTCACCATCCAACAAGAGCCCACAGAAAATATTTTTAATTGCTTTTTCAGAACTCTCTGTATTTGAACAATAAAGCTGAAATTATATCCAGTGACACCGTTGGTACAAATGGCGTGATTCATGTCATAAACCAAATCCTGGTCCCATCCCACATTCAGGATTTCCTCCCAGGCTCTAAGAGGGTAAGTGCAGCTCATGGTCATTCTCAACTATGGAGCTTTTACATGACCTAACAGTAACTGTTGTTACTATGCAAGTCTTACGTGAAGTAGCGATATTAAGAAGACCTTCCATAAAAGGAGTTTGACACTGCCCACGTTAAATGCTATATTTAAAATTCATTCAGGAAGCACATCAATGCTAAGATGAGTGTAAGAGGACTTCTGCACAGGGCTTCTTCAGTGGCTTTTATAACAAAAAAACAGTAATATTTAAAGGGGAAATCAAGACAATATCTGTGTTTTAAATACATTTATAATGTATTTATTAGACTAATCTACTAGCTACAGCTTTCTTTGTAGGAAAGCCTTGAAATGGTTGCAGCCAAACATGGATATGTCCTGTTCAGCAATTTGCTAGAGGTAAGTGCACAAGAGTCAGCAGCCATTAGGCACATGTTTAAAATACTTAAGAAAACAAGAAGGGCACAGACATGCACACAACATCACTGACAGGGTGGAGCTCAGTGGAGCCAAAAGCTTACAGCCAGCTTTCACCTCCCAGCTCAGCTCTGTCCTACAGGAAGTCAGATCATATGACCAGTGTTCAAACCAAATGTGTCTTTCAGCCCATAGCTGGACCCACAGCCTGACTTTTGGTGGACAGCTGAAGCACTTCAGAGAATTAGGTCATATAGCTCAACTTGGGCAACTCAGCAGTAGTTTTCAAAGTCACAACATTTGTAAGCCAGTAACCACTACATCCCAGTTATACCAGTGTTCACCTTAATAGGGTCGACATCATCTTAGAGCATTAATTACATGCACACAGAGAATTATCTTGCATGTTGCAGAAAAACAAATTGCTTGGACTGATCCACGATCCCATTCACAAACCTGTGACACTCTTCTGGCCCACGGACGCAGCTATCCGCAGGCTGCCCCAGGAGCAGCAGGACTTCCTCTTCAAGAAGTCCAACACAGACAAGTTGGTTCAGTACCTCAAATTCCACATTATCCGCAATGCTGAGGTGAGACCTATGCTTTTTTAGGAGCACTGCCTAGGTTGAAACAAGCGAGTCTGAACACACTCATCTCTTTGCTTCCTTCCCAGATATTAGCCTACCAACTCCCCCGCTCCACCTTGCTGAAGACTCTGCAGGGCTCCAACCTCAGCATTAGCTGTGGGGATAACAAAGAGGCTGTAAGTATTTTCCATGCCAGCACCTTCACCCCTCACCTCTGCTATGGGATAAGCTCATATAGACTGCTGTGCCTGTGTACTGTCCCTAGAAATGATCAGTGACACCAAAACTCAATTGCTTGTTGCCAGTCTGCATCAACAGCCACAAAACTGGGGCATCTACCCTACCCCTTTCAGCATGCTAGTTGGCTTGCAAGAGTTTAAGCTGTCATTTTCTCTCCCATAAGATGCTATTTCTTCAAAACTTTTCTTAGTAACCTGAAAAGCACACTGACTTCTCCTAAAATGAAATACAAACTATTAGGATGAACCTGGCTTTGGCAGAAACCTTGTAAATACAGCATCTGGGTGCAAACTCTGGTTTCTAATCACTTACAGACCAAGACTGTAGGTATGTGTGCAACCCATTAAGCCAAAACTGCAGCATTTTTTCTCCGCAAACATATCAGATCGTACCCACATGTTCTCTGACAAGCACCTGCCTCTGAAAACATGGCGAAGCCAAAATGCACTTGAGGTAGGCCAGTCCACTAGAGGAAGTGAAAAGGATCTTGCCAACAGTGAGGTTTTTGTACCGTGAACCCTAGGAAAAGAAGTTCCTAAATTGGATTCAAGAGCCTGCAGCTATCAACATTACCTATATGACAGCTTGACTCACCATTGCACATCAGGAGCTTTCCTAAAGGGGAGACTCCTCCCTGGTTCCTATTCAGAATCTGGATCCAGTCTTGCCCCACAGAAAACTGCCTCATCATTTGTCACACCCTCTCCCCATCTCCTCTCTCAGGGCACCCTTTTCCTGAATGACAGACAGTGCAAGATCGTGCAGCGACAGCTGGAGTTTGATGGGGGCATTGCCTACGGCATAGACTGCCTGCTGATGGACCCCAGCCTGGGAGGCCGCTGCGACAGTTTCTTCACCGTGGATATCATGGTCAGTCCATCTCTTTCTGTCATACTACCACTCACTAAAGACACAGCCCATGGGCCAAACCCTGCCTGCAGAAGGACATGGGTCTGTGCTCATAGCAGCTTTGGTACTAGTGAGGTTCGGTTCCATTATTTCAGGTTGCCTTCACCTGTGCTTTGTTTCTATCACACTTGTTGGAGACAGGCTCTTGGTCTCTCACATTTCTTGCTTTCATAGAAAGAACACTCAACACACTTAAACTGGCACAGTTAGCATGGATGAAATCTCTTCCGTGAACTTCAACATGTCCTACAATCAGAAAGTTCTGAAACCCACAAATCTTCAAATGTTCACAGCACACACAAGGCACATTTTGCACTGCCAGAAAGGGCCATGTTAGCTTCCAGACAGAGATGGAGGTTTTATGAGATTCATCACTGACCTAAAATACCCCACTGACGGCATTTTTCAGAGAACAGGCATTTGGTGCTAGAAGAGGACTAAGGCGATAAAACACAGTTCCTGTTAGGCTTGAGCACCTTTGCTCCACAGATTGTGGTTTTGCTTCTGAAACTCCTGTTAATTTCATTATTTCCAAACCAAAACATTTTAAAATAGTTTAAAGACCAAATTCACTTCAGCTTAATTCAAAACACATTAAAAAAATCACTTAGAAATAAATGAAATTTCATGTAATCATCCTAAAAAACATCTTGGAATTCATATTTCAGTCAGGAAACCAACAACTTTGCATAGGTCATCTGCTTTACTGTACAGTAAATAAGTATACAGATGCTATACAGAGAAGTTAGGCTGGTAAGACTACCACATTGGAAAAGAATCAGATATAAATGAAAGGTACTCACCAGTGTTGCAGGCTCACAAAAACTCCACACAGAAGCATCTCCAGGAAGAGATCCTTCCTCAGGGACAGTCAGCCCTTAAATGGGGGGTCTAGGAGACGTGGAGCCTGGCTCCACCCCTTCCAGTCACACAGGTGAATTGCCTGACTCAGTGCTCACCTCAGGTGGTCAATCAGAGGTTCAGGCCATGATTCAACAGTTCCCATACATTCAGTTACCTCTTGTTTTCTTATTTTGTTGATTGAAATGGATGTCATTCCCCCAGAATGCCTGTGCTTCCCAAGAAGTAACCAATTACCGGTACTTCAAATTATACGCCCAGATCTGATGCACCACATGTGAATATTTTTTTAAAGAATACCCACCATCTCAGTTCCTTACTTGTTTAGATCAGGAGTAGATTACTTCTGGGACAAACATTTGTTTCTTGCATTTCATGGCAATAAATCAATGCGACTATTTTGTTATTGTTTTCCTCTCCTTTCTCCAAAGCTATGTTCTGCTTCAAGTGTGATAAACCCACATTCTTTTCTGCTCGTATTTACTGCTCACACAAAACAGACACTTTTTGTCCACTCCAAATAGCCTTTTGTTGCCAGTATGCTTATTTTTCTTTCAATTATGTACAACAGGGGTACTGTGCTAGCTGCTTCAGTGGTGCCAAATGCCCTCCAGGGACAAAACCAAAGGTAATACATTAAAATCTTGCATTTAAGCAGCCTAACTTGCTCATCTCTGTACTTCACACATAAACTGAAATAAATTGCTGGGCAAAAAGAGGAAAAACTCAACAGTGAAACCATAGTCTTATGGGATAACATAAAGCTGTCTGAAGGCATCCTGAGCATGGGATGACTGTTGGTCTTACATGGAATCTCTTGCAGCAAGTGCTTCAGAGCAGTCCCTGGCCTCATGAGCCAAGCTTAGCAAGCTGTGCGGGAAAAACAGAGGCTGCTTATATCATATTTTAATTCAATGCATGTCAGAAACAGTGATTAAAAAATAACCAAACCTCCACATAGCATTCATCTTCCTATGTTTTTTACCTCTCTGCACTGCCATGCACGATGCCCAGGAAGGGATTTACCGGTGCACGTATGATTCCTATGGGCTACGGAGGGATGGCTGCCGCAGGAACTGCTCCATGGTCATCCACACGGCCAAGTGCTGCAAGGGGTACTTCGGGCCTGACTGCCAAGGTAGGGCAGCACCCAGTGAGCAGGACAGGAAGGCCAGTGCTTCTCTGGGGAAAAAGTTGGAAAGAGGAGGGAACAAAAGCATCCCTGCAGCAATAGCTGCAGTATTTTCCATGAGGAGTGTGCTGTGCTCTGGAGGAACGGGCACCTGTGGTTTAACAGCTATAGAAATGTGAACTTAGTGAGCTAAGATCGTAGAATCATTTGAGTTGGAAGAGATCTTTAAAGGCCATCTAGTCCAGCTCCCCTGCACTGAACAGGGACATTTACAGATAGATCAGGGTACCCAGAGCCCCTCCAGTCTGACCTTGGATGTCTCCAAGGATGGGGCATCCACCACTTCTCTGGGCAACATGTTCCAGTCCCTCTCTACCCCTAACACAAAAAAATTTCTTCCTTATGTCCAGTCTAAATCTCCCCTCTTTTAGTCTGAAACCATTTCCCCTACTAAAGGGGAACTACTAAGGAGTCTGTCCCCTTCTCTCTTACAACCCCCCTTTAGACACTGAAAGGCCACTCTCGGGTTTCCCTGGAGCCTTCTCTTCTCCAGGTTCAACAGCCCCAGCTCTCTCAGCCTGTCCTCATAGGGGAGGTGTTTCATCCCTCGGATCATTTTTGTGGCCCTCTCCTGGATGCTCTCCAAATGTCCACATCCATGCCTCCAGCATAGGAAGCTTGAGGAGAGATCAACTGCAAGACAAGGGAACTCCTTCACAAGAACAGATGAACACAAAGTATTACCACTCTTTCACTGCAAAAAAGAAAAAAAAAAATCTTTTTCCCACTTACAGCAGGTTTCAGATTCCATGCTAGTAGTGAACTCAGTGAATGCTTTGAAGAGTAAAGATTGCTCTGTTGTAACCATACACACAGAGTCTTAATCAGACACCAGCTGAAAGTCCTTTTAACCCACAAATAGACGTGAGGTTTGTGGCAGTAGGACATGCAGATGCCTGGTGCAGCGCTCCTGATCCACCTGCAAGCACACCCAGATTGTCTGAAAACTCGGGAATTGTGGCTGTACGGAAATGTGAGAGTGTGGGAGGTTTTACCTCCAGCTCTTAGCAGACACTAATGATCTGTGTGCTCCTTCACATGCCAGCACCTACCAGTGCTACAGAGTCAGCCTGGACTTGGGCAGGGGCTGGGAAGTGCTGCTCACCACTGACACAAGCATATCCTGAATGAGTGGGCTGTAGGTAACAGCATCTGAGGCTGGAAGGGTGCACAGCACCTTTCTGACAGGATTTGTAGAAGCACCTTGGGGATCTCAAGAGCATGAAAATTGCTGTCAAAGCTGTCATAGCTGGTTGTACAAACACAAACAGAAATTCATTTACAGGCATTATTTCTGTTCAAGATTTTACAAAACAATTCATAATGAACAGTGGCAATGAATAAACATGTGCTTGAGCTCAATATCCACTTTTTTAATTATTATTCTCTCATTCCCTTTTTTTAACCTTTCAGCTTGCCCAGGGGGTCCAGAGACACCATGCAATAGCCATGGCTACTGTGACGATGGCTACACTGGGACAGGAGAGTGCCACTGCTACAGTGGCTTCAACGGGACTTCATGTGAGCTGTGCTTGCCAAGCAGATATGGCTCCAGCTGCAAGCGTATGTCTATGTTTCATTTCCATATTACTGTCCACCTGAAGCCTGAACCATTTTGTCTATCGTGTGGCTTTGAGTAAGGCTTCCTCCTTTCAACACTAGCATTTTTCTTGAGCATCTCTTCATGCAGAGGGATGATGTGAGGTCTCAAAAGGGAGGAAAAGGCAGTGGGGACAGAGGTGTTCTTAGTTTTCTGTGCACAGCTCCTGTTTTTGCATGGTATACAAGTGACATGGAATGGAGTCAGAGCCTCAGTCATCAAGGAGTTTCAACTACAGCACTGCTTTGCCTCTCATTCTCATACAAGACAGGTCAGTATTTTAGTTAGCAGGATCACAGGAGGCCAAGGCCATGCACTGCTTTTGCAAAAGAGAAGAAAAAGGACAATGAGTTGAAATCAGTTTGTGAAGGGATGGCAGCCAAGAAACTGCTCATGTATCCACTTGGCTGTGGTTTTAGATGTAACTTAGGTGAAAGCAGGATCAACATCATCCTTTAAACTTAAATGTTCTCCCAGCATAAAGCCTTCAGAATAGAAGTTTCAGTGTTAACTCTTCCATTCTAACTGCATACACCTGCAGCACTCACAAGACACATAGGGCTGGAGTTTAGAAGCTGGGTATCTTTAGGATTAAACTAACACACCTTGCTCAGGAATACTCACATCACCAGCTTATCCACCTTACTGCACATTGTAGCACAAACTCTATGAGAACTGCTTTTCTGAAACTCAGACTGTGGTACCTAACAGGAAAAAAATGTCTCATAGGCACTTCTTTTCAATCCGTACTTATGTTGACTAAGGATCAGATAACCAAACTAAATGGAAGAAAGCTAGAAGAGTGAAATCCCTTTACAGGCAGGAACAGGTTTTCTCAGAATCAAAGTCTGACCAAATCTCACATCATTACCCTCTTTAAACAAGAATAGTTGAGAAAGAGAAATGAGGCAAGAAAGGATGGTTCTTCATTACATTATAAAACAGAGAGCTATCAATAATTTTTTAATGAGGGACTCAGTATATAAGTTATTATAGCACCAAAAGAGTGGAAAAAAACATGACCTATACATTAAAGAAACCTCTAGGGCATAAGGAGTAACATGCCATAAATAAAAGGAAGCCCTAAGCAAAAGTACATAAAACCTAAACAATACATGATGTGTTACTTATCCATATTTTCCAGCAAAGCTTACTTACCTCACATTTGACTTCCTTAATCAGACAGACCTTCTCCTGCACAGCAACCAAACTCCCTCTTCCCCCAGGCCACAGTCCCCTCAGCTGGGGGCTTCCCTACAAGCTGTTGCTTATTAGGACAGGATCAGGCTGAATCTTCACCTCAGCCATTAGCTCCTTCCTGCTATAATTCTTTGGGAGGCTTTCTACTCCTATCACTATGCAGGTCAATATTCATTTTCAAAGGCACATTGAACTAATGCTAGTTCTACAGCCATAAGATCACGGGATAATTCATGTTCCAAGGGATGTCAAGAGGTCTCGAGTCCAACCCATGCCCAAAGCAGGGTCAGCTCTAAGCTCAGACCATGCAGTTCAGAGTAGAACTGAAAGGGCTTGAAAGCCTCTGAGAATGGAGGCTGTCCAACTGCCCTGGGCAGTCAAGTCCTCTGCATGACCCAACTCATGGTGAAAAACTGTGAGGTCAAACTTAGCAAAGTTATTTCTAGGTAATAATATACCTAAACTGAGAGTCTAAGGAAGGCATCTCTAGGGAAATATCTTCTGCTTTCCCAACGGCAACTCTGTAAATGTTCTTTGTGCATTTATTTTGCAGCCTGTGAATGCAAGAACAACGGGCAGTGTGAGGAAGGATATTCAGGGACAGGACGATGTTTCTGTGAGACGGGATGGACAGGCCGGCTGTGTGAAAACAAGCTAGGTATCTGCCTCTGCTCCTTGGACTCTGTTACTTGGAGATAGGCGCTGACAGCATTCACAGTTCAACAGAGGGGTTGCATAGACAAGAGTGAAAAAGTGCTGATAATGCCAGAAACTCTCACTGGAGACTAAGGGAGTCCCAAGAGCAGTTTTGGTGACAGGAGCAGCATATCTAATGCAGCTCCAGACTGTGAACAAATCCCCTCACCTCCCTGTCTCCCCTCCATGAGATGGAATATGAGTGCTTCCCTCCCTGGAAGGTACTACCCAAGAGTTTATCAGTCATTAAAAAATTTACAAGTTTTCTGGTTAGCAAGACTTGTATGAGGGTGTTCCTATCTATATGAAGTAAGAGTATTGCAATGCAAATACCATCTACATCACAGCTGTCTTGCCTTCCCCACAGCCTTGCCACCAGTGTGTTCTCCAAGCTGCTCTGCCAACGCTGTCTGCATGGAGAACAACACATGCCAGTGCAAGCCACTTTACAATGGGGATGGAATCACGTGCACAGGTGAGCTCCCTCTCAGTACTGCACTTACAAGATCACCTTCACTGGCTCTAAGCAAGGCAGCTCCTCAGTTGCATCACTGCAGTAACAGTGGCTTTCAAGCCAGGTTTCTCGCATCCTCCACATTCACCCTGGATGGAGCAGAGTCCCCTAAAGGCAGCTCTCCTGGGCTGCCAAGAGGCAAAGCAGAATCTCTGGGTGTTGGTGCTATGTCTCTTAAAGCAAGGACGTCTGCCAAGGGCTTCAGAGCCCTAAGGGATAGCCATTGTGCAACTGCAGGACTGCCTCAGGAAACTCAAATAGTATTTCTACCCACAGAGATTCTCTAGTATTTTTAATGTGCCTTAAAAAAAAACAAACTGGGGGTGGTTTGCCTTTGAGAGGAACAAACCCTTTAAAAGCAAACTTTACTCATGCATTTTCTTTTCCTTTTCCTTTTTCCTTCTTTTCTTTTTTCCTTGCACAGCTGCAGACCTTTGCAAACAAAACAACGGCGGGTGCCACAAGGCAGCCAACTGCACACAGCTCGGGGTGAAGATCTTCTGCAACTGTCAGAAGGGGTACAAAGGAGACGGCTTCACATGCCTTCCTATAAACCCTTGTGCCGATGGGTTCAATGGAGGCTGCCATGAACATGCTATTTGCACTGTCATAGGGCCTGTAAGTTGAATGATTTGGGGATGATAGGGAATTCCGAGACACTTCTTCCTGGTGCCAACAAGTCTTCCCACCTAGATCACACTCTCTACCTCTCAGAGCCCCCCGTTTCCCAGAACAATTATTATGTGACCCCAATCTACTTTCCAAGTCCATTTTGGCGTCCTTTCAGACGAGGGCTGAGGAAAAGGGTGCTACAGTATGCATGCGTAGTTTTTCTGTTCTCTTTTTAGCTCTCCCTTCTTGGGTATCTCTATTTGCAATAGAAGTTTGGTAGCATGAAACTGTGTGTATATTGGTGCCTAAACCTAGGGACGGTTGGGAGAATAACATCACTTTTTGGTTGGTCAGACCCTTAGATAACTCCTGCAGCCACATGATTCTTGGCACAAAATGTCAAAGCGATCAAGGCAGTGATCTGACCCAGCATTTGTCTTGGTGCTTTTGGGATCATCTGTCTGTTCCATTTTGGTGGTTTGCCCGATGTGTCTTCCAGGAACTATCTAGAAAAGCCTCGCTGCTAATCCGTTCCAGCTGCTAACCATCACAATCCCTGGCTGTGTCAGCTTCCTCGGTTTATAGTTCCCAATTTATTATGATCAGTGGACTGCTAAATTCCCTTCATGCTTCCACGCTGCCATTTAGATATAATTTTGATAGGTGTGTCATCCATTTGTCTTAATTGCATGTCGTATAATTCCCCAACGCATGTTATTAGCTTTGTGGATAGAATTATGCCTTGGTATTTATTTAGCAAAACACCTAAGTATGCACATAAATGTTTTGCCTAAAAGAAGAAACAACAGTGTGACAGTTTGCAGTCTGTTGAATCACGGTTGTTAGTAGCAACTTTTCTGTTTGCCCATTCCTGGCTGTATCAAGTGACATTTCTCCAACAGTTCAGTATGTTGTGTGAAGTACTGATTTTATGTCAGTGAAATACTTGGCTTGGCTTTTTTTATTCTCCCCCCAACCAGGACAAACGCAAGTGTGACTGTAAAAACAACTACATCGGTGATGGGCTGAACTGCTCAGTGATGCAGCTTCCTCTTGACCGCTGCTTGCAGGACAACGGGCAGTGCCACCCTGATGCAGACTGCACTGATCTCCACTTCCAAGGTGAGGATGGCACACCATGGGACAGGAAGGTCCTTGTCCCCATGCCACTGCACTGATGTCAGTGGGTCTGGCCTGGATCCTTGTGTCTGTAAGATCCCCAGTCCTCTACCCATGTCCATTGGAAACAATGAGATGTAAGTACAACTCAGCTTAGAACATTAAATACTTTGCCATACTGGGTTTATGAAGCAACAGATGAAGGCATTCCAGGTAGAATATTGCCCATCATTCCCTGTCTGTCCTAACTGTATTTCATAAAAGTCACAGATATTCCCTATCGCACGGTTGATTTTTAATCCAGAAATGGAAGCCCCATCGGGAAGAGCTGGTCCCTCTCTCTCTTTGCAGACACGACAGTTGGAGTTTTCCATTTACGGTCCCCAAAGGGGCAGTACAAAATGACTTATGAGAAGGCAAAGGAGGCCTGTGCCAATGAGTCAGCCACCGTCGCCACATACAACCAGCTGCTGTACGCACAGAAGGTGATGTAGGCTCGCTGCAGGAGGAGTCCCTGGTGTGGATATAGCCACGGTGTAAATGGAGAGGGAGGAGCAAGGGGGTTGCTCAGTGCCAATATGTTTTGTGTTCTCACCTTTCTTCCCCTCTGCTACCCCAGGATATGTTTGGCTGGGAGCAGTTTTTAGACTGGTTATGGGGCTCACGCCTGCTCATACAGCTCTGAAAACAATTCAGTTGCCAAATTCTTGTTTCCAGTTTTCCAGAGAATAAAGCCAGACTTGCAGAGTGTTTTCATGAGAGTTGTAATTGTTAGGTCTTCTATAAGAAACATACGGGTTATATCTATGTTTGGATTTTATTATTTTTATTAATGTAATACTCTAGGATTACTGTTAATTTAGCAGAGCCATTTCCATGCTCTTTTCCTTGAGTGTGCTGTAGACAACACATGGTTGATGTCAGTGGGATGAGCATCATCACACCTTGGGTTTGTAAAGCTTCTTTTCAGTAGGGTGAGCCAGACTGTGACATTCTGGCTCCTTCCCGTCTGCAGAAGAAAGAAAGGAAGGAAGGAAGGAAGGAAGATGCTCGTGGTTGAATGACATGTTTCTCAAAATATGAGGCTGGACCACAGCCAGACTCCTTCGGCAAGAACAGAAGGGCTGGAAGGGCAGGGAGCAGCAAAAGCAGGGCAGGCTGCAAAGACAGGGAGTTCACTCAGATTCCCAAAAGTGGGCTGGGGGGTGTCAGATGCTGTCCCTGTCCATCGGCAGCTCTGGCCCCACAACCCAGCTCTCCCCATGTTCTCTCCCTCATGGCCTTGCAGGCACGGTACCACCTGTGTGCAGCTGGCTGGCTGGATGGCCAAAGGGTGGGCTACCCTACTGCCTTCTCATCACCAAACTGCGGCGCTGGGTACGTTGGCATCGTGGACTATGGGAAAAGGGTCAACCTGAGTGAAACATGGGATGTCTTCTGCTACAGGGAAAAAGGTGAGAATGGCCATCTCAACCTCACTGCAAAGGGGAGCAGCAGCCCTGTTTTGAGTACTTTTGGCAGGCAAGAACAAGGAGACCCAAAACCACCTAGAAAAGGGCACCAGCCCACACTACTGTCTGTGTTTGTGCATTCCAGAGGTGAACTGCACGTGCAGGCCGGGCTACGTGGGGGATGGCTCTTCCTGCAGTGGGAACCTGCTCCAGGTGCTGATGTCCTTCCCCACGCTCACAAACTTCCTGGAGGTACGGCCTGCCACGGGCACAGGGATAACTGGGCTGTCCGGCTGTCCCAGCACCCAAAGACTGTCATAGGTTCATAGAACCACCAAGGTTGAAAAAGACCTCCAAGATCATCCAGTCCAACTATCCACCTACCACCAATATTTCCCCACTAAACTATGTCCCTTAGTACCTTAGTACTGGCTGATGTCCACAGCAACAGTGTACACAGCCAATGTAGGGGACAGAAAGTGAGGCCTCTTTGTTGTTACTCATATGACATCATTTTATCACACAATTGCCTTTCATTAAAGCTGGATTTTGTTTCTGCCCAGAAAATCATGGCTTACTCCAACAGCTCTCGGAATGGGAGAGCATTCCTGAGGTACCTCACCGACCTGTCAGTGCATGCCACACTCTTCGCTCCAAATGACAGTGGACTAAGGGAAAATCAGGCAAGGGTGCTTTCCCTTTTCTTTCTTCATTTTAATAGCACTTTCTAAACAGCCACTCGTGGGTTTCTCTATCTTGATGCGATCTCAGTTAAAAAACAGTCTTTGTACGGCACAATTTCTTTGTAATCCCATATAGTTTGAACTGTGCTTCTGGAAGAGTTAATTTCACACTCTCTGCTTTCCTTCTGTAGCCAGGAATACCAAGTTACTGAAAGTCTGAGTCACCCCAGAGAATTTTCCATCAGGGATTTTAGTCACCCAGCTGTAAAGGTGTCTGTCTGACATGAAATCTCCCCTGGCTTCATTAAGCTCAGTTATTCAAAGAAAGCAGTACTTTTGATATTTCTTGCAGTGCTTTAAAGAAGGCTGGTCCTAGCTTCATTCCCGTGCCTGTCCTTTTTTCCTTCCTTCCATCAAACATTGCCTCCAACAGCTGAGTTGCAACCCCAGCCACAGAGATGAGGTCAGGAACTTCTCCACCTGTCCCAGAGTGATAAGTCACTCAGGTATAAGGCTGTGCGCTTATTAAAAGCAGCACACAAGAGATTTCAGTTCCTATGAGTTTAAGCTCTGCCTTGCATCAGGCTATTTTGAGTATCTCCAAGGGTCATCACTTCAGGTCGCAAGAGAGTAAAACCCTTTGTGCCAGCACAGCCAAGATGTAGCCTGCAGCAGCCAAAGGCCAGCAGGGTTGGAGGATCCTCCCCACTGTTCACATGCAGGTTTCCCAATAGACCCTGTCCTGTATTGCACTTACTGAAACATTAATAGCAGAGAGGAAAAAGGTCACAGGCACTCTGGCTGGGGGTAAATCCCATGGATTAAAGGGACTGATTAACATTCCTTGTATTTCTTTCTGATTTTTAGACACTTTCCGGTCGAGACATTGAGTATCATTTATCTAATGCCAGCATCGTGTTTTATGAAGATTTGACCAATGGAACCACTCTCCTGACTCGTCTTGGGGAAAAACTCCTAATTACTGACAACGGGGGAAAAGAATACCAAGCTCCTTCCACTGAACAGGTACCTTTGTAAGAAATCTCCAGCTTTTTCTCTCTCATCCTGTACCCTCTAATCAGCCTGCGTGCTGATCTGGAGAGCAACACTGTGAGGTTACAGCCAGCGGCAGTAAGAGGCTGAACTGAGAAGCCTGGTGCTCCTGGGGTAGGCAGAGCTGGGATTGGAGCATGCCCAAGGAAGGGCAGTAGAGCTCTGAACGGTCTGCAGCACAAGTCTTATGGGGAACAGCTGAGGGAACTGGGATCATTCAGTCTGAAGGAGACCTCATTGCTCTTTACAATAACCTAAAAGGAGGTTGTGGTGAAGTGAGGATTGGCCTCTTCTCCCAAGTAAGAGTTGAGAGGACAAGTGATAATGGCCTCACATTGCTCCAGGGGAGGTTTAGGTTGGATATTAAGAAATATTTCTCCTCAGAAAGAGCGGTGCTGCAGTGGCACAGACTGCCCGGGGAGGTGGTGCAGTCACCATCTCTGGAGGTGTTCCAGAACCGTGAGGATGTGGCACTGAAGGACATGGTCAGTGGTATGGTGGGGATGGGATGGTGGTTGGACTGAATGATCTTAGAGGTCTTTTCCAACTTTAATGATTTTATGATTCCATGATTATGACAGCAGCTGGCAAACTGTGAACGTACACATCTGCAAGCAGCCACACTCCAGCATGCACAACTCAAAGAATGCAGCTCAGACAGCCTGAAGGCATTGCCCTGGGTCAATCCTTTCAGGCAGGCAGGGTTACAGGAGAGAACAGAGCAAGGGCAGGAGAGACAAGAGCAACAGCTTATCATTAAAGAAAGACACTGGCATTTGTAAAGTTTGTTGGTAACTTTCCAGTTGAGGGAGGAGAAAAAAAGAAAGTAAGAACAGCCTGCAGGCAGTATAGAGGGTAAGGATGAAGGCTATTCCACATGCGGGAGACCCATGACAAGCCTGGGATCATCCTAAGCAGATGCCCAGTGGGGCAGAGGTGTGAGCCCACCAGTGATTTCTCTCAGTGTGTCAGTATCTGACACAGTAGCTGGGGAAATAAGCTCCAAAGGCAGGAGGGCCAGAGCTCAGATCTCATTGTTCTCTCTCCTGGTAGACTGAGACCAGATACGTGGACGGAAGTGCTATTGTTGAGTGGGATATAGTCGCTTCCAATGGGATAATCCATGTCATTTCAGAGCCTCTGAGGGCTCCACCAGCACCTGTAAGTGCATTGGGACTTCTGGGGTAGTGGGAGGTGGCTGTGGCTTATATCCCAAATTAATTTCTGATATTCATATATTCCCAGTTTCCCTCCCATATATACAGTCTCAG
This sequence comes from Bambusicola thoracicus, assembly GCA_002909625.1. NCBI lineage: Eukaryota > Metazoa > Chordata > Aves > Galliformes > Phasianidae > Bambusicola > Bambusicola thoracicus. The sequence continues at coordinate 22,966 of PPHD01000259.1, read as the reverse complement.
TTTAAAAGGTTATATTGAAAGAAATTCAGAGGGTGAGAACAAAGTGTTAGCAAAGCTTGTTCTTCCTATGTTTTTTTCAATTCAATTCAATCTCTTCAGCTGTTGTGCATTCATCCAAGCTTTTATAAAGATCCCTCTGAATTTTTCCAAAAGCATCTTTCAAGCTTCTGAGGAAAACTTCTGACTGTTGGTTTTTGCACTCGTTCCTTTCCAAACCAAAGTGTTTTCAAAACTCAAGAGTATTTGTTTTGCACACATAAAGTCCTGCCGTGGCTCCAGTTATCCCATCCATGAGGGAGAGCAGCCAAGCCAAACCCAACAGCGCATGGCAAAGCAGCACAGTGCAGAAAGGGCTGCTCTCACTTCCTTTGGGCCCTTTCACACGATTCAAACTAACACACCATTTCTGTCAGTCTACAGCACCACGATGGTAATACTGTACATATTATTTTCTTCGTAACTCACAACAAGGCAAACAGTGCATACCCCACAGCTCACCCTGTCCACGCTTCCAGGCTCATCTCCATGCCGGTACAGGGACAGGGATATTCTTTGGCATCTGTCTGGTTATTGGAGTTGTGGCCTTCATCGGATACTCGTATCTCCGATTCAGGAAGAAAAGCACAGGCTTCCGGCACTTCAAGGTAAGAGGCAGAGGAGTGTAAAGCAAGCAGCCTGCACTTCCCAGACCCACTGCGCTTTCCAGATCTCACAGGTTCCAATTGGTCCTTACATTTTATTAAGCTAGAAACATTCCAGATCACTTTACACTTGAACTGCTCACATTGACACGTGACAAAGGCTCCCACATTTGGCTTGGGAAGTCAGTTACTTTGCCTGCTGCACCACACCGGGGTGCTCTACCAGGGCTCCTGCTCTCACTGACGCTACCAACAAGCAAGGCCTGGCCTAAAGCTTACATCCAAACAGTACCAATGCAGAAGGCCTTGTGTTCCCAGGAACGTCAGCTTTAGGGAAGCAGATCAACGGAACCACTTAGAGGTGAACTTATCCTCTTCCCCTCCCTTCCATGGCACTACTAATAGTTCTACAGCTCCTGAGGTTGAGACATTTGATAGAGAAAAAAGGCTGGATTGAGAGACAAACAAATCAGCAGACTGAGAAATATAAATTCTTATGCTTGCTTTCTCTAACTTGGTTAGCCTCACAGAGCATCACGATGATGCGAAGTCAGCCAGTAGAAGCCAAGCTATCCAGAGACAAGGAAGTGCAACAAAAAAGTGTTAAAAATCAACCCTAAAGAAAGCAATCAGAAACTCCCTCCTATTCTAGCTGCTGTATATGTATAGTATTCTAGAAACAAAAAAGGAGCCATGAACCAGAGGAAATGCTTGTATATTTATATCACAGCAGCAAGCACACCTAAGAACAAGCACGTACTTTTCATGCTAGGCACAATGCCAGCGCAGTACTTCCTCTGCCTTCTTCACAGTGGCTTAAAAATAAGAAGGGGGGGGAAAAAGGTTCAACATTAAGTGATCCAAGACAGCACAACACCCAGTGCAGTGTTCATGCCTGGAGACACAGAGTTAGATCATAAAGCCAGTTCATTCACAGCACTGCACTGGTCAGTAGAGAAGGTTAAGTGCCCTACTTAATGCACCATAGGAGGAGGATGGATTTTAAGGACATTTGTGTTATTTTATGTAGTCAAAAGATGACACTGATGTAACATCACTGGACAAGCGCCAGCCTTCAAACATCACCAACCCCTCATACGAAAGTTCTTCTGCACTGACTCCATCAGAACCTACTTACGATCTTTTCTCAGTAAGTGTTACATTTTATTTGGGACACAACTAAGATCATAGGAAGAGCGGGTGATCTTATAAAGAAAAAGATCCACTTGGGAGAAGTATTTGGAAAAATACTGTTAAAATTCCTGGCTTTTCTTTCTCAGCCCTGCCAGGAATGGAGTAACCTCACTTGGAGCTAAAATGAGGCTATGGTCTATAGCTCTGTCTCAAGTACGACAAGAGGTAATAGCCTTAAGTTGCTCCAGGGGAGGTTCAGGTTGGATATTAGGAAACATTTCTTCTCAGGAATAGCAGTGCTGCAGTGGCACAGGCTGCCCAGGGAGGTGGTGGAGTCACCGTCCCTGGAGGTGTTCCAGAACTGTGTGGATGTGGCACTGAGGGATGTGGTTGAGTTAAGATGATTCTGGAGGTCTTTTCTAGCCCTAGTGATTCTACAATTCTAAGTACTGACTAGTGAGGCTGCAGCTGCTTTCAAAGAGAGCCAAACTAAATTGGACTTCAAATGGTGCTGTGACACGTCTATACAAACTTATAAGCCTTTCAGTTTTGTCTTCCCTTCTCTTTGCTGCAAATGCAGCTGAGTGCCATGCTAGCACTCTGTACAGTGTCTGAGATGGGAAACAAGAGAAGGAAAATCTGGGTAAGACTGAAGTGTCTGGATAGCCTCAATGGCTCGATTTAGCAAGACTGTCATGTACACACAGCAACTAAAGAGCAGAGTAGTCTTTCTGCGTGCAGTAAAGAGACTTATTCAGTGCAAAAACGGCAGTTGCAAACCTCCATCTATGTGGATAAATTTTCCAAAAATGTGAGCTTCACATGCGTGATATGTTAGTCGGATTTGTTTTTCCTTCTGTTTTATAGGATTCAGATGACCAGCAGCTTGTGATGAGTGGCCCTTATGATCAGAATTAAAGACTCAGCTTGGCATTAGTCAGTTATGGAATACATGTCTATTTACATTTAGTGGGGGGGAGGGGAACCACAGCAGCACCTACAACTGTCAGGGAATAAAATCCCATTATAAATTAAAAACCAAAGCATAGGAGTACAGCCCTGTTTAACACGCAGTCTGTAGGATTTGCAAAGTTACCAACCTCAGAAGCATTGGCTGAAAAATATCAACTCTGAGTGCTAAATGCCAAAGTGAAGCTCAACTCTCCAGCTGTCCAAGAGGAAAGAGGCACTTATTTCTCTACAAAAAGCACAGGACTTTCACTGGCCTCCACTGCTTTTATTCTTCCATGCAGGATTTTAGAATTGCCTCAAACACACAAGGCCGATAACTTGGCAAATATCCTAAGTCTGCTACTACTCCAGCTCTGCCTTTGTTTTGGCTCAGCTGCAACTTCAACCAGCTGCCGTGAAACAGAACATGTGTTAAAGCTGTACTTTTAAACAAAAAACCCCATCGTTTTTGGTTGGATTTTTTTTTGTACCTTTTTTTGTTCCTTTCCTGTAAGAATCGCAACATCTGCTCCAGCATTTCCAGCTTTCCTGAGTTTAGTTTGTATCTCATGTCACTCCACAAAGGGCAATATTAAGCATAGCTGTACTTCTTGCTAAAGTTGCTATATAAGAGTATTAAAATAGTAACATGTTTGTACTTGAGCCATTTTTGTGATAAAGTAGCCAACGAAGATGGATGTACCTTGCTACTCCGCAACCACACTCAGATCTTCAGGTCTGACAGAAGACATCTGCTTCTTCACACATGCTGCCATTCAGTCAATGCTGTAACAGCAGCTGCTATTTTCATCTTGCAAGTGAATCAACCCCAAGTTTGACTGACAGAAACTACAAAACAGCAAGGAAAGGAGGATGCTATTGCTCAACAGCAGTAATGTTCACCTGCAGCATATTTGCTACATGTGAGGAGGACAAGGGGAAAGAAAGCACTGCAGGGACACATTCATTCCCTCTGAGAATATCCCCAGAGTACCTCCTGTCAGAATAAGCCAGGGCTGATGACAACTATCAAGGACAGCCAAGGAACCTCATGTGTAAATATACGACTGAATGAAGGCCACACACTGATTTCCCCAGGACTGCCTCTTGCTCCTATAGACATGCCTTCTTGAACTTCCCTAGAGACATTAAACTATTAACACACACCCATAAATATACACGTTTAAGGGAGCATCCCTCAGCCAGCTTTGCAGCAATATAATTAATGTTCTTTCCTTCTCCCACATTACCAAAAAAAATTAACACTCGTAGGGGCCTGAAGATAAAGTCCAAGCATTTATTTTTGTAGTAATCATTAAATATTTTCATCACAAAATGTTTCCACGGTTCATTAAACTCTTCTTTTACCAGACTATTGATTCTCTTCTGAGTTTTTGATAGAACAGAAAAAAACGATTCTTATTTCAGTGTTCCAAATGAACTATACTCCCAAAACGAATAGAAACAGACATCGCTCTTTCAATGCACTCAAAAACCTCTGAAGTCAGTAACGAAGGCTTCAAATAAATAATGCGGAGAGAGCACAGAGGTATACAGCTCCAGTTCTTTGAAATCATTATAAAAATGCAAGACATTTTTAAAAGACTAACATTCTAGCAGTGAAAAATAAATACTACATTTTAGGACTCCCACTTAAACTCATATTGTATATAGTTTTAAAAGAACATAGCTCTCCCATAATTAATTTTTTGTCATGCAGTGCTGTTTATATCAAGAAGTCATGCAACATAAGCAAGGTTTATTTCAGCTAGCTGTTGTCAGGTAGATTTGTACAGACATTGGATGGATTTCTAAGGTAAGAGAGGAGACAACTGTCTCGAAACAAAATGGGCAGTGCGTGGCTAACATCATCCAACCGTTCCTGGGTATCGTGGGAAAACAGCAAACAGACTGACTCCTGGCCAGATTCCAAGGAATCAGCATCAGAGCTATAACCAAAGCATTATTCAATTCAATAATGCAGAACTGAGTGACAGTACTATGAATTGCTGGTAGCAAGATGAAGAACAGTTGATGTTAAACAGTTCACTGAGATCTCTAGAACAAGAAAGGTCCTACGGAGTAACACCAAGTTCACTTCTAGCTGAGCATGATGATGAGGAACCCAAGGCTAACTGGAGATAGTTCCATCCCTGAAGCTCAGCTCACAGAACAGCTTGTGTTCTCAGACTGTGCTAAATCTCTTGCACAGCCCCACCAACACCTGTCCCGATAATGCCCACCTAACTCTGCAAAATCATCTTTTCTCTTTCCCCAGAACAGCAGGACTGTCAGATGAGCTCCCTCATTTCAGGTACACTCATCTGTTTGAAACACACACGCTTCAGGAGTGTTGCACGTCAAGTTTGAAACAGGAGCACAAGAAAACCATGAACAGAAAATCCACAAGCACATCTCCAGGCTTTCAGACTGATTTCAAGCATACAGGAAAACTGCATATGAAATTGTGCAGGCTAGATTAAAATACATTCATTACTTCGCAAATATGCTTTTAAAAACATGAAAGATATCACACCTTGAATTCAATACAGATCTGTGTACATAAGACAGGTTAAAAACAAACAGGAAAACTTTTGGTCACCAAAAGTTTGTCTACCTGACAATCACGGTAGGAACCAAATGATGTCCTACAATGAAAGCTACCAAACTATATGTGTATTTTGTTAATTGTTATGCTTTTAACAAAAGAAACCTTAACTAAAATTTGGAAGCCATTAAATCATTTATATACCTTCTAAGACGGCTGGAGTGGGAAGCACCACTTAAGAAAACAAAATACAAAAAATGAAAGCTTTCTTTTGGATGCAGAGAAAAGAACGCATCCCAGTTTAAAAACGACCATATAGCAGTTCTATAAAGTGCCTGTTTGAGGAAACACATCAACAGATGTTTTCCTTGTGCAAAATAGAGATTTTTCAGCTCAAATCTTTGGAAAGTTTACATTCATGCCTTCCTTCCAATCTTAGTAGTTCAAACTTCTCACCTGCACGGTCAGAATTGTTTTTGCTTGATACAAATTGTCCATCGCCCCCATTTCAGCTTTGGGGGTTTCAGCTAAAAAAACACTATCAGTTAACTCTGGTTTTCTTTTTCTTTCTTTATACACTTCTCCACCTCCCCCAACTAATTTACCCATTGTGCGTATGTGCTATCGAATGCAGATGCCCGTTACTGAAGGCTACATGAAATACACTCTCTCCAAGGGAGCTCCTAAACTGCATTGCACGCCACTGTAAGACACTTAGAAATGTAAAAAGCAGCATTTTGGATCGATCTGAAGTCTGATGGAATTCTGCTTTCACTTCAAAATGCACCCTGCTAGACCTCCTGAAATGGCTTTAATTATCAGAGAGTGGATATTTAGTTTGTTTAAAAACTAAGAAAGAAACACGTCTAAAAGCAAACAGAAGGAAGCTGAAGCAGCCCAAGCTTCCCATTACTACCAAGCTTAGGCTCAGGTCCACATGCAGCCAAGCACAGATGTACAGGCCGGAAAAGAGTTCATCCACCTGAGCACGCCTGTATGGCAGCCATCACAGTGCAATAGAGATGCACACACATACCATACCAGTTACATCAGTTACAGGTAACACGCCAGCTACAGCAACACAAAGTTAAAATGCTTATATCATCTCCCTAAATCTCACCAGAAACTGGCTGGTAACTGCATATCACTGCATTACTAATACTGGATTTATGCTTTTGAGTGCCAAGAGCTATTGCAGACTGCAGCTAGAGTTATGAAGGCACAACACATCTCTCTCTAAATCACGCAGCTGTAGATCCAAGTTTCAAATCAACAAACAAAGGCAACCACCCTTGAATGTCAGCCTTTCCTCCCACCCAGCCCACAACTATTTCAGCAGTCCAGCATATCCTCTGTGTGTAAGAACAGGTTTCGCATCTCTGAGCAGGAGAGAAGATAAGTACTATGCTTATGAGAACAAGTATGAATTACATCTAGATCAAGGTAATGATTTAAGTGACTTAAAATACATCTACATTAAAAGAAAATATATAGCCCATTTTAGAGAGAACAAGGCAAGTGCTCATTTGACCTGAACTGTCTCTTGTAGGAAGGGTATTCTGAATGTACCGGTGCACAGCTGGTCTGACCAGCCAGGAAGTTCATGCTGCAAAGGAGTCCTTCTTGGATAAAACGTGTAATCAGGCTCATAGTTCAAGAGACAACTCAGTGATGCCATGTAGATATCTGCAAATCTAGAGAGACGTCTGAGGAAGTAAGTGGGATTCTCATCTGTTCTGAATAAGCTTCCAAATTGTGCGTTGAAGAAATTCCTGTTCATTTCCCTGTCCCCCAAAAGAGAAAACAAAGAATGAAGGGAACACAGTTACATCTCTTTACACCAACTAGTTTCCAGAATCTGAAGTAAGCAGATCCTATAATCTGTCCTCCGTGTTACTCTCTTGCCATTTTGCTTCAAGCCACTTATATGCACAATATAAGTAGTGTTTGCATCTACTGCACATACATGGCCCACAAACAGCCATCACAGTAGAGAATAGAACAGCTCTGACACAGAGCTTGCTGGAATTCAAAAAGCATTTGGGCAGTGCTTTCAGACACATGGTCTGATTTTTTGGTGGTCCCGTGTGGAGCCAGGAGTTGGACTCTATCCTTGTGGGTCCCTTCCAACCCAGGATATTCTATGATTCATATTTCTACCACTAAAAGCAGTAGGAAGTCGCTTCTTCAGAAAGATGGCATCTCAAGCTTTCCCTTCTAGAGGTAGTGAAATAAGACTTTAGCATTTCTCTAAATCCTAATGGCATCTATTTGTCCCAGAGATAAAAGACTAAAAAATAAAGTTTAGCTTAACTTACACAAAAAAACTTAACAGGAGTTAATTTGAAGATGAGTTTAATAGTCCCCACCAAGCTTTACTCCTATTTCATTTACTTCCAAATTCTAGAGAAACCTATGCAAAACATCTCATCAAACTCTTCGCTACCATGAATACTGCAAATAGTTTAACTCCTCTTTCTTACCTCATCTCCTTTCTTTCCTTCTTCCATTCTTCTAAGATCATTTGTGAATCAGGATCACGGTGAACCTGGAATGTGATGACAGATAACAAAGGATACCCTCATCAATGAACCTGTCCATTAATACACCCTTGTCAGCTAACAGGACAAGAGCAGTGCTTCTGAAATCACTACAGAGAAGTTAACACGTTTTAATCAACTGAAAGCAGGAATCAATCCAGAGCAACCAGTGGAAAAAGGTGTTTAAGACTATGAGAAAACTCTTATCATTGCAAGTAACTACATTTATCTGCAGTTGAACTGTGGAACTTCAGTGAGACAGAAGGTACTTACAACGTCAATATCCACCATTTAGAAACTTGGCTGGATCCCTTCCGCTATACAGAACTGATTACACATACACAGAACAAACCTGCATGTGTTCCAGTAATCCTGTCAGAGTTTGCAGCCAGGTCATGGTTTGAATGTACTTCTCTGTGTTCATGATTTTAATCTCTGATCGTAACTCTGGGATAATCGCACCAGTGCGCCAGCCATGCTTCAGGGTCAAATCCTATTTACCAAGAAGAATTAAAAATGCAATTAGCAAGAAAAAAAAAACCAGTCACATCTACTTAAACACTGAGGAGTTTGAGCATTCTTTATTCCAAAGGGTATTAATTTAAATTAATCGCTTCTTCTGCATAAGCAGACATTAAACTGCAGAACCTAATTGTGCCAATATGCAATAGGTTTTAATTTTAGAGTATGTTCCAAATCCCACGTTTTCAGAGAGAGAGAACACATGAGTAGCTGCACATAAACACTAATTCATTAGGTTTAAAGGAAACAGTAGGAAATTCTTCTTACAGATGAGATCTCTGCTGCTGTCGGAAGCATCTAGGGGAAACTGTATGTTTCCAGCTATTCAAGTTTCTCCTGATGACTGCAAGGTGAGACAACTGCTACCTGGCACAAGGGAAGGAGCACAAAGAGCACAGCAGCCTTCTCTTTCCTTTGACTCAGAGACCTCAGAAACACCCAGGCTTACTTTTCTATTTAAAAGCAGACTGGGGCAAAAATATTTACATCTGTTGCTGAAACGTGTTATCACCACATTGCTGGCACTCACATATGTAAAGGTATTTATATGCAATCAATTACGGAAGAGTTAAGTGATGGTAACTTATTTTGATGTGACAGCAAACAGCACATTTGCTGGTAAGGGAGTAAGAAGACACCTGGAGAACAGGGCTGCAAACCTCACAAGACCTTGGGAAGAATGTCAGCTTACCATTAGTGACAGAAGGATTGCCACCTGTCATTCAAAACAGAAGTTCATCCAGACCAGCTACATTCTGTACCTTGGGATGTCCATGTTTACTTTCTACTACATCTGACACAATCAGTATCTGGATCAGAAGTACAAACTCCCATCCCGTTAGCGGTGGAACAAGGGGGAATGGTTTTAAGCACAAGGAAAGAAGGTCTAGAGTGGACGTCAGGGAGAATTTCTTCACAGATAGAGTGGTGAGGTGCTAGAACAGGATGCCCAGAGAGGTTGTGGATGCCCCATCCCTGCAGGTGCTCAAGACCAGGTTGGATGGGGCCCTGGGCAGTCTGGTCTAGCAAATGGGAGCTTGGTGGCCCTGCCTGTGGCAGGAGGGTTGGAACTCAATGATCCTTGGTGTCCCTTTCAAACAAAGCCATTCTATGATTCTATGAATCCCTGGGCTGTAAGCAAGGAAAATGCTACAAGTCAGGTGGAAAATACGATCAGCCTTTCATGGCACCAGTTTTCTTTAATGCAAGAAATGCAAAATGGCTTACTACCAACTCAGATTTTGTTGTACTCAGAAACTTCTCATTAAAGAGCATTCTACTGAATAATCGCAGAAGAAGAGAGGGGCACAAACACACTCAGCCTTTATCCTGTTTCATGAGAGTAAGCTACTTACTGCCAAGTCACTGTAGATGTGATCACCGAAGTAGAGCACCTTAGAGCCCCTCCAACCAGTCAGCTTCAGAAATTCATACAAGTTGCCCTACAGAAACAACACATACATTGTGACAGCATGCAACTCGCACAATCACGGGCAAGAGAAAGGAATTCAGTATGCGCTTAAAAGTATTTCTATATCAAGAGTCTTGCCCTCAGTTTACAGATTATGAACCCCAAATTTCACATGCCATTTCAGTAATACTTTTACTTTTCACACCCACTTGAAGAGGCAAGTAAACAGCAGGGATACAATGCCAACAACCAACTCAAACTAACTAAATTATTAATATAACCTTAAAAATCATTTTCAAGTCTTTGTGATAGCTGAAGACGTTTGGGACTCTAGGAAATTGGTCTTAAATCTGAACTGAAAGTGTGCGAAGTCACTGAAAGTGTACCTGTTTGTAGATCTGGCCTTTCTGCAGTTTGTGGATTTTGTCCCAAAGCAACACTCCCCTTTCATTCACCTTCCGAAATGGTCTAGAATAGAATTATACACAATTGTTACACTGCTGTGAAGCATGATAGAATTTCTACAAGACTCCTACAAGTATTCTGATATGAAAAACGCTCATCTTTCAAAAGGAAAACACACTTTATAGCAACTGAATATTTTGCAAGAGGAAAAGCAAAATTCTAAAACTTCAGCTTTAGCCAGGTATATGTTTCTATGCAGTATACTGATGACATCTATAACAGAGTTTAAGAGCAACTGTTGAACTAAGGCAGGGAATCAGCCTCTCCAGACAGAGGGGGAAGTGTCAGTGATCCGCCATTAAGGAAAGAATGCAAAAAAGAATGAAAATATTTAAAATCTTGCCCAGTATCTCGCTTTGTACAACTGACTGACTGAGGAAGGCAGCACTGAACTGAGGGCCGGAAGGACAGCAGTACTGGTTTTGAAATTAAATGGAAAACAGAGCAAAAGAGAAAAAAATCCCATTTCTATCTCATTTTCAAAGTTGTAAGTACATATAAAGGAACAGGCCTTCTTCAAGTGTCAGAAGTGCTTACACACTACAAATGCGTTCACTTAACTAAACAAGCAGTCCAACTATTACAGCCTGTCAGCCAGTCTGCCCTTTAAATAGAACCATGTGACTAAACAAAACCACAAGCAATAAAAACATTTCCAGATGAAATGTACAGTGAAATGTACCAACAGCTCCCAAGTTTACAGGAACGTTTACCTAAACTACACACTAAGGTGTTAAAAACAGCCTCTATGGCTAACTCAGTCCAGGAGACTAGACCTGTATTAGCTATTGGAACTTCCTCAGGTAAGAAATGGTCATATTTAGACTTCAAAAAGGGGTGTTCCTGTATTTTGTAATGACCTTAAGACAGGATTTCATGAAATGCGACTTCATTTTACACCATACCCAAGTCAAAACACTTCATAACATGCTTTATAGCCTTATACCGAACAAGCTACTCGGAACTGTCTTCACTAAATACCCACCTTCGTTTATCATTGAAGAAGTTTGGCTTATCAGCCTGTACAATGACCACATCAAAGAGATCCCTCCAGTCCTTGCCAACTATGAACCTCATGCCTTTGTCCCTAAAAAGGGCAGAGGGTTACTAACAGCCAAGTATAATAGAAGTGCAACTGTTACTGGTGCAATGTAATAAATTACACTCAACCTCACCCTCCCCATCCTTTATAAACTGATAGTGAAAAAAAGAAAGACTTCGCTTACACAAAGCTGCTGGGACTGTTTGTGATAAGAAACATCTTCTTGCCATGATCAGCCAGCTTAGCTAACACTGCACGAGTTTGTTCAGCATAACAGATATATTTCTCTGTGAGAATTAAGGAAAAAATGTTAATCTCGAGTTTCTCAAGAGAACAGTTTTTCTGTGTTCAACCAAGGATTCCAAGTATGAGGCTATACTTAATAGAGGCACTCTAGATAAATGGTAACACCTCTTTCAAGCTTTAAAATTTAGAAATTGCAATCTTAAATAATGTACTGATCATTCTGGCTTCCTTATCAGTGGAAAACAAGCCTTGACAGATGATGTCATTAGTACTTACCAATATCTGCTTCAATTGCTCTATACATTATTCCTTTGATGTGGACATCCCTGATTGAATCCTGTCAGGAAATCAACAGAGCATTGAAGAACTGAAAGATCTTTTCAAGTATGAAAAAACAGCATAGTAATAATTTGCTTTTGTAACAACTGCATTCCCTGAATTACATTTTCAACTTCACAGAAATGCCACGTGGTATTCATTATGCATACACCACCAGCAGACAAAGTAAGCTTGTTCTTCTAGAAAACTCCTTCATACATTCAGGAAGTATGAAATGGGCTTGTAACAACTGTGACAGAGTTCAGAAGGGTATGGGGGGGAGGGGTGTTAAAACCCTAGGCAGAGCAAAATACATTCCTTTCCTTGGGCAAGGCGAAGCTGTAATTCAGGCTTTAAATTATCATGACTTCCTAATGCCCTGATTTAAAACAAAAACAAAAACTGAACAGGCCAAAGAAGCTAAATCCTTAAGCAAAGGACCAAAAGGAGCTCTGAGGGCATTTGGCATCTCTTCTGAGCTGGCTCTGCAGCAGAATGCTTTGTTTAGGACAGTGATACCGCCATATTGGCAGTGACACTATGTATTAGCCCACAAATTGTTTAAGAAGTCACTTATGCAGCTTCAAAGAAGTTGGTGATGCTGAACAATTAAAAGTATGGACATTTCTACAAATGTTTCAGCAGAAGCCACCAAAACTAGCTTTCTGACTACATAATTGTAGGCAAGAGGAAAAATTAGGAGATGGAAGGAACTTCTCCATTGGAGAAGTTAGAAGTTCAACATTCAGGCCTATCACATGCACTTAACTACACAGAAGAGGCCTCAAGAAGAGGCTACAAGAAGGGTTTGGATGGAAAGATCACCTAGTCAAAAATCATCAAGTTGGGAGTGGCCTTTTCTGTATCCAGAACACAACTTCAGCTTCTCTCTAGGGTATATCTTAAGGAATCAAGAGAGTCAAGTTACTCTAATCATAATTACCATACTTTTTTTGGAGGAGGAAAAAGAGGTAAACAGGCAAGAAGAGATATGCCAGAAGCAAGAGACAAAAAATTATCACATGCTAATAAAGATACAGGGGCAGCACAGATGGACATTCCATGGATTTCCCCATAGCCTCTTACAGTTCCTGCTAGCAAGAGAACTATACCTTCAGTAATAAGCAAAAGAAGCTTTACTGACATATAAGAGCTTCTTCACTTTCCTCCTAGCCACCCTCCAAACCTATAGAAAAAATAACTACCACCAAAAAGAACATGACTTTTAAAACAAACTGCCAAATTACTGCTTTTTTTCCTTAAGGTTTACTAATATTGCACTTAAGTTTATAGTTTTATAGCAATAACTACTCTACACAAAACCCAAAGTTGAGGTATTTCACTGGAATTAATGCAGCAGAATGAGTCTTGTGAGATGCTCACAGACAAGACAAACAAATCTATAGCATTACCTAAATCTTCAAAGTTAGTACCTTGACATCTTTGTACAGATGAACAGGCTCATAGTCTATGTTGTTTTTCAGAAAATATTCATTCACACAAGAAAGGAGTGTCATCTCTGGCAAGGAAAATATATCCATGAATTGCTTCATTGTATTTCCTTGTGAGCTCTACAAATAAATAAAAGAAAAATGGTCAGACATGGAATCTCAAATTGGAATGCTTCCATTACGAGAAAAAAATTCAGATTAATTGCAAATACTCAGCCTTTGCTACCACTCTTCTCACTGTATTAGGATTCTTTTCAAATAAACAGACTTTCAATAAGTAACTCCAACGAAAGCATTGGCTTTATTCTGAAAATTTACCATGAAGAACCACTGCTTTAAGAACCACTGCTTTATTTTATCTCAGGAGCACATAAAAAAAAGTGTTCAGCTAACTGAAAAGAAGCATTTAGAGACCTCTTTGTTGATGCCCACAATTCTACACGCAAGCAGTATTGTTACGGGGCAGGGAATGTTTTTGTTTTCTTTTTCTTGATAAAATGCTAACTAGGACTGCAAAACAATTTGCCTTCCTGAAAAGAGATAGAATGTTGTATCTACAGTAACTAGTGTAAGAACAGACATCCACTCCACAAAGGTTGTAACTGTAGTGAATTTTCATTTAAGTAGCGGATCTCACTGTACAGGAATAAATATTTAAGGGGGTAAAACAACTAGGTATCTTTCTTCAGAACAGCACACTGGTCAAAACTATAAAATAGTTGAGGCTAGAATGGATCTCTGTAGGCCACCTGGTCCAACCCTCTGCCCAAGCGGGGACAGCTACAGCAGGTTGCCCAGGACCACAGCCAAGAGGCTTTGGAAGACATCCGAGGAAATGACTCAATCTGTCTGGGCAACCTGTATCAGTGCTAAATCACACTCACACTTAAAAGAGAAAAAATGTTTCCTGATCTTCAGAGAGAACCACCTGTGTCTAAGTTTGTCCTGTTACACTCCTTTTCAAGATCAACAGAAGAATAGCACTGAAGACCGAGGTAACCTATAAGGAGTTCCAGGCTGATATTCAGAACAGTTGCAGCTGCTCCAGTGACCACAAGTGAGAATTAAATGGGAATTTTAAGTTCAGTATGAAGGTAAGGCATCAGGCATGGTTCATTTCCCAGCCTTTATCAGACTTGCTGTGCACCTGAGTAAGTCACTTGACTTTTTAATATTCTACTTCTGTACGTACGACTGGGCAAGGGAACAGTAAAAAGAAAGGAAGGCAAGTAGGAGAAAATGGGTATTTGTCATATCAGAGAGAAAGCTTCTTATCTAACACCATAAGTGAACCAGTTTTTGAGGAAAATATAGCAGTAGGAACAAGAACAAAATGCAAACCCTACCCCACTCTGCTTTAA
>PPHD01000258.1:45435-79847 GCA_002909625.1 Bambusicola thoracicus | reverse complement strand
AGGTTCAGTCTGGACGTTAGGAAATACTACTTCTCTGAAAGGGTGGTCAGGCACTGGAATGGGCTGCCCAGAGAGGTGGTGGAGTCACCGACCCTGGAGGTGTTCAAAGAGCATTTGGATGTTGTGTTGAGGGACATGGTTTAATGAGAACCATTGGTGAAGGGCAGATGGTTGGAGTGGATGATCCTGTGGGTCTTTTCCAACCTTAGCGATTCTATGATTCTTGTAGGGCACTCACCTGTAAGTACAGTTCTCCATTAAGACCAGCGCCACATTGCACTCATGAAGGCCAGGCTTTTCCTTCTTCCTTCAAGAAGAAGAATTACCTGAACATTAACTCTTAGTAGTTAAACTCTTCAGCCCCACGGGGTACATGGTGTTTCTTACCTGCTTTCGTGCCCTGGCGGTGCCATTTTTCCTTTCTTGTTCTGTTGCTTGTCCTGAGATGAGCGATTGGGTATAAACCACAGCCAGCAGGTTTCATGGTTTGGTTTGACTTTGTTGACTTAGAAAATGCAGTTTGGTTGTTTGCTTGTACTCTCATGTACTTTTGTTACTTTTTTTTCTTTAAAGTATTTCTCTGATTCTCAAAAACCATATTCATACAAATGATACAATTGGAATAATTATAACCCTGAGTGTGGAGCATTGCATCATGCATGGAAGGAGCAGATGACTGTGCTGACATCAGTGCCTGCCCCACTGGTGGCTGCATGCTGTGTTTTTTCCTCCCTGCAGAACCAGCCCGTCTGGGTGATTTGGGATAGAATTCCTAAGATCTGTTTTGCCCTGTGTTAGTGGGGAGCTATGGCAGATAATACCCACTGGGCAAGCCCATGGGAGATGGGTGGCAGCCATTCCCAGGCAGGGTGATGTCCTGGCTGGTGTACAAGCCAGGCACGGGGACAGAAGCGGCGATGTGCTTTGTGGCTGTATGCAGGGGGTTGGGTGGCAGCAGTGCTACTGCCCCGCAGGGGACATGGTTTGAAAACTTTCATCTGTGTTCTGGCTGCACTTGGCTGGAGTGTTTGCAGGCCATCTGAGGGTACTCCTGCCTACCCTGAACTTCCCTTCACAGCTATTTGTTTCCACTCTGTTTTTTGTCTCCACGTATCCATGTGAAATGTGAAGGAGCAGAATGAGATAAGTTCAGGGTTGATATGGTTTTTCTCAACTCTCCAAATGCTGGAAGCTGCAGTGGCCCCTGGCATTCAGACAGCATTTGCAGGAATAAATGTGCAGCCTTGATCTGTGTGTTGGGCTGAACTGCAGGCTCAGAAGCGCTGCTGCCAGACGGCAGGCAGCATGTACTTAGCATGCTGAAGTGACGTTCTTCCCACACATACCTCATCAGCCCAGCATGCTGCATGGTCATCAGTTTCCAGCTCTGAAGGTTGTTCTCCTTACTGTTGTGACTTCAAACACCTGAATCTTGGGCTTTCTTCATTGATCTGCATGGAGGTTGCCTTGAGGCAGGCAGTTGGCATAGGAGGTTTCAGTATGCATGGTGATGCTTCACATTTGAAGCATTCAATGACTTTTCCCCCTAAGCTTGGAAAAGTGAGTTAAATAAAATTAACGAGGAACTGATAATATTATAAAACACTTGTAAAACGAGGATTTTGCAGTCTTAAATTTTCGTCATAAGGTGTTATGCTGTTTCTGAAGTTTTTCTCTATAATGTACAGGCAGTGTTTTCCTCCTTGATGTTTCTTGACTCATGTCAATTGCTTTACATATACAAGCTGTTAGAAGCCTGGGTTGTTAGCTGTTAAGGGAAGGCATTTGTGAAGCAGCTTGTTGGGTAGTAAGGAGTTTGTGAGAGCCTGTTGTTGCTCTAAGTGTTGGCTGGGTTTGGAGATGAGGAGTGTTGTACACAATGTCCTTAGGTACGCACACACTGTGCTTTAAGCTTAGCATCAATTCTGCTTTTTGGTTTGGTTAGCCATGGTATGTGAGTGTTGGTAGTAGAGCCTGAGCTCTGCAGAGAGCGGTGCTGAAGTTCAAACTTCAGTCTAGGACAGATTGAGGAAAGTTACTTACAAGGTGTTGATGGCTCATGCTGTTCAGAAGAACTTTTTTTACTTAGTGCTATTGTATTTCCTTTTACTGTGATGCTCTTAACATTTGTTGAAGTGCTTTTTAGGAAGATGAGGGGAAGGGTCAAAAAACACAGCATCTTTAAAGAGGAAAAACCTCAGCTGGAAATGGTGGTGTGATCTAACATTTTCTGTGCTTCCAACTTTTCTACCTCTTCATACGTGGAAAAAAAATTAACTGTATTTAATTTTTTTATCTATCTTTTTATTACAGAAGTTGACTGCTGCAAAGGAAGAAAGGAAAGTAAGCCTGTATTTCAGCCTGGTTTTTGAATATCTTTCTAATACAGTGGGGTTCCAGAAGATGATAAAGAAATGATAGCAGCTCCAGAAATACCAACTGATTTTACTCTCCTCCAGTAAGTGCTTCAGGAATTTTTAGTTTCATTTAGATGGTTTAAACTTTCTGTTGTGTGCTTCTTAATGGTAATAGCTACAGTTGGTTGTTTCCCATGGAAACCAAATGGGGGAATAGAGTTCTAGATCTTTTTTCTTCTTGAGAAGTTGATAAAAATAAAGCATTGTTAGAGTTCCTTGAACATTTACTGGTGAATAAAACAAATAGTTTAGAAGTGCTTGTTTTTTGTTAATTGTTTTTAAATAAATTTTTAATCTTTGCTAATAGGAAACCATCATGACCAACTTTTTTCTCTCATGCTTCTGGAAATGAAGGTATTAAGTAAGAAATGCTTTGGTTAGGAGTAACAAAAATTCTAAGTTCCCTCTTTATAGAGAGACAGAACTCTGGGGTATTTACCATTAATAACTGGGGCAGGTTGCCCATTTAGAATACCAAATGCCAAGCGCATTTGATGAGACCACTATATGGCAAACAGGTATTGGATTGGAGAGATTATCCTGTTACAAAGCATAAATGAAATAAAGATTTTACCTGTGTCCTGGGCTCGCAGAAGCATTTCCAGAGGGAGGATCTCCAGATAGAGATCCTTCCTCCTGGGGAGTCAGCCCTTAAATGGGGTCAAGGAGGATTGGAGCCAGGCTCCACCCCTTCCGGTCACTCAGGTGAAACTGTGTTCACCTGTGCCCCTGCAGCTGACTCAGCGCTCGCCTCAGGTGGTCAATCAGAGGTTCAGGCCGTGATTCAACAGTTCTCATACAGACCACTGAGCTTCCTACAGATTTTAAGAATAGGTATTTAAATTTATGGAATTTTAAACCAGGAGGAAATAACTAATTATTTCATTTCTGTATTGAAAGTGTAGAAGCAGACGAGAAGAATCCAGTTCCCTCCTTTTAGTTGTCAAGAAATAAGCATGAATCCTTTCCAACAATCTGTTGACTTGTATTAAACTAATTAAAAAAAATGCAGAAAGATCCAGTTTTGTGCTAGTAAGGTTGTCTGTGTTCTTTTAATGAGAGATCAAATTGTCTGTAATGTTTTTTTTTAGTATGTGGGTACAGTTCATTGTTTAATGAAACATTTGGGATTTGTATTCTGCTGTCCTGTTAAAGAACACATAAGAAACATTGAAGAGTAAATATTTCTCATCATTTTTTGCAAGATGCAGGGTGGTTTTTTTTTTTTTTTTTTTTTTTTTTCTCCAATCTCTTGCAGAGTACACAGTTGGCAAAACCAGAAAATAAATGTGACAGGACAGAAACATCCTTTCAGGCAGTTCCACAACAGTGAGGGACCATGGGCTTCCAGGGTGTTTTAGAATGTTACAAGTAAACATATTGGAATGGGTCTTTCTCCCATTCAGGTTATTTTTTATGCTTATATAGTTAAATTGCATCCAGAAATGTGTACTAGAAATCTGTGATTTCAACTAGAATTCACTGTACTGCTGTATGTGTTAAAATAAGATCTAGTGGCATTGTTTGAGTTGTTTCCTACAGCAAGCAAATGTAGAAATAGAGAATCTAAGCTATTACTTTAGAATAATTCGGGTGATTTATTTTTTTATTCATCTATTTCTGGTTTGGATGCAGTCAATAAAGAATTTGCATTTTGATGTGGCATCTATTAATGATGTAGGAAATCAAACAACTTTGGAAGTTGTCATATTAAACATCTTTTTATTTTATATCACCTTGGAGAGAACTACGGATGATCTCTGGTGGAGAAATGTCACCTGGGACCTCTTTTTCCTTGCACATTTCAACAGAGCTACTCAGTGTTTCTCATAGTGGGGTAGCAAAAAATGTATGGAGACACTTTGGTTGTGAAGCATGGTGGTGGTTTCATTGTTGTGTTTTCTCTCTCTCTTAAGTATTCGTGACGGATGTTTATAGTGCTATTAGATGGTGGAGATGCTGTAATTTTTGCACATGCTAAAAGCAAAGTTTCCAACCTGTTGCTATTTATGCTGACCTTTGCCTGTGAAAACCATACAGTGAGGCTAAAAGGAAACGATTGCGTTTGGCTGAGGCTGGGTGAGCTGTGAGCATAGGGATTTGCTCAGGTTTGTTCTTTGAAAGTAGACTTAAACAGGAGGAAGAGACATTTCCCAGTTGGAGATGGCTTACTGAACCGAGGGCATAATGTGACTCCATGTAGTTTATTTAAGAATGTTTCTGGTAAGATGTGTAAATGGTTTGTCTTTTATCCTTGCAGGGAGTCCGAAACACACTTCTCTTCCGATACAGACTTTGAGGATATTGAAGGAAAAAACCAAAAACAAGGCAAAGGAAAAGTACGTTCATTCTACTGGGATACTGAAAAACTTGTATTGCTATGGAAGTAATCATTCAGCACTTACTTTGAAGCTGAGACGGGGTTGTATTTTTTTTAAATTGAAATGTTCTGTGGAGAGAGTTCATGTTTGTATTTTCATTGGAATATTGATCTTGATTATTGGCGTGATGTTCCCTTCCTGCTGTGAAGGTGCGAGCAGTGGGGGGAAAACTCCAATACTTAAACTCGGTGCTAATACAGTCTTTTCTGGTTGGTGTCATTAATTCTGGCTCTATTTTCATTGGAAAAGTAAACAAAAACCAATAATTCAATTAAAAACTCATTAATCTTGTTTAAACACAAGGAAAACCTTTTGTTTCTTATATTGTCACTAATAGCATTTTTAATTGCCAAAAGATTTTGAAGAGGAGGAGGAAGTGGAACCTGTAGGATCCAGTTAGTCTTTGTATCAGTTAGCATCAGCTGTTATTCTTAACTTCAGATTTTAAATCTGGCTTTTGATAACGTAAGGCCTGTGTATTGTTGCATTGTGTAAGTGATCCGTTAGTCTTCTTTTGTTTTTGTTTTTATTACTACATAAATATTGATCAAGAACTGTGTGTGTGCGTGTGATTGCAGACCTGTAAAAAAGGTAAAAAAGGACCAGCGGAAAAGGGGAAGAGTGGAAACGGAGGAGGGAAACCTGGTGGTCCAAATCGGATGAATGGACATCACCAACAGAATGGTGTGGAAAACATGATGCTGTTTGAAGTAGTTAAAATGGGCAAGAGTGCTATGCAGGTAAGGCTTGGGATATTCCTAAGACTTGAATGAGTGTACAGGTTTTTCATACATATGATCTACTAAAATTAAGCCTGAAGTATTTTTTGTAGCTTTTAGTTATAGGTTAAGAGAAGGAAATGTTTTTACATTGTTAAAATTAGAATTTGAAAGAACTGATTTTTTTCATTTCTAAATGCCAAATGTGAATAATTGGATATATAATAAAAAAATTAAAATAATATTCAAAGTATAAATCAGCAGAGTTTGCTCGACTCTGCACATCTTCAGTGAAGAGAGGGTTAAAGTGTGAGGCTGCCAGCTATGGAGAGTTCCTGCTGACTCACTCATGTGACTCCTCAGCAGCCTGGCAGAAAGACTATCTTTGGGATTGAAAATGTAGAGTTTACAGCTTCTCTGGTACGTATGCAGGAAGCTGGGTCTGTGCGCAGCCCTCTCGGGACTTGCAGGCTCCTGCTTCAGGCTCTGGGTTTAAGGACAGGATAGAAAGTGATTCTTTTGTGCTTGTGTTAATAAATAAATGGTCTGCTGTATCTTCTATGTATTTCTGCAGTAAACAGTTTGTATTATACGCATGAATGATTTAAAGATGATTGTGCACGAATTCTTCTCATATATAACTGTTATTGCATATTTCCTGCTAATTTGTTTCCCTTGGAGGTTTTGTAGTAGAACAGTTCTGTTGCTTTTTCCGTTTTAGTAGCCATTATGCTTTGGTTTTAGTTAACACAGAGCAATTAATGCCTATGCTGTACAGAGCAGTGCTGTTCGTTCTGTTACAGCTCATGTGCGTGGAATGCAGTTCGTCATAGGGGCAACATTTAAGAGAAGCATAAAGAGTTGCAGTTGTTGGAACTGAACACCAGAATAGTATCTTTAGAAAAGTTTACCAGTTAAAAAAAAACAAATAAGCAAAAAACTCTGCTTCTGTAAAAAGCTCCTTGTTATTTTTGCTCTCTTCTTTGAAGAAATGAAGATACTGTAAGGTATTCCTGTGCTTTTTGTCCAAGTGTCACTTCTGTGCCTGTATATGTTTATGGATGACATAATTATTACCATTATTTTAATTCTTGTTTTTCAGTAAAGTGCTGCTCTATGGGTAAAAGGTTGTTCAAGCATTTTATTCTGCATCAGTCAAAAAAATGCAGCTATTCTTAAAAGGACCAAGAATCCCTTACAGACAGTACTTAGATAATACCAACTGCTCAATTTATAAAAACTAAACGTTGCCTTTGTATTTGTTTGTTTTCAGTCTGTAGTGGATGACTGGATAGAGTCATACAAACATGACAGGGATATAGCACTTCTTGATCTCATCAATTTTTTTATTCAGTGTTCGGGTTGCAAAGGTAAGATACTGAAATGTTACTTTATGTGCTCCTTATGTGCTTTTATAGCATGATTTTCTGTTTGTAGGCTATAGTATTTCTGAAGCTGGGAGCTGGGGGAGGAAAAGGTTTAGAAGTATTACTGAAGTACTTTAAAATGTAGATTAAATCTTTTGCATTCACACTGGAGAGAATGGAGTCCTGGTAATTAATACTTCCCAAATCTTCCTCAATTGCTGGTATTATTTCAGAAAAGGATCTGTCTTTTAGTGTTGATAAACTTAACTTGCTTGGTCTTGGCACTGTAGTTTGTATTTAGTTATTTCATATCAGAGAGTGTTCAGAGATCATTCAGTAGCCTTTTAGAAGTGTTTAATGTGCAAGGTATTATGGACAGCTTCATGGTAGCCTGTCTACAGTAGATTGTATTTCCATTTTTCTTATGTTTGGGGCTTCTGGTTTTCTTTCCTCTAATCCACGTCCTCCATTCTTTTCCCTCTTACCTCCTTTAGAAGATGAGAAGGTAACTTAACTCTGCAGTGTCACTGCACTTGAGTATCAAGTGTGACTGGATGTAGTTTGCTGTGCTCAAGTGTCTCCTCATAAACTTCTAACATGTATAAATCTCCTGAAAGCCTACAGCATTTCTCAGAGATGTTAGTCATACTTTCAAGAGCAGTGACCTTTTGATTATTGTTACCAGACAGAATGACAGAATCTGTTACTACTGTCTGAGGTGATATTTGTCGTGAATTTTGCAGTACAGTTGCACTAAACTTTAGGAGATCTGTTTGTTTTAATATTGCCCTTTGCACTCTAATAATTTGAGGCTAAGAGAAACAGGGATTTCATTAAATCACTGAATTTATTAGAGGGCAGAAGGTAATAGATAGCAGTGGAACTGTACAGAATTGTCTGATACCATTTAGAACCCTGAATCCAAAAAGATCACTTGAGATTATTATGTTCTGCCAGCTGATTGAGGGCTGGTACACATTTCCTTGACTTCTGAATATGAATGAATGAGTAAACTTTAGTGTGCACACACTGTACGTAGTAGCAAGAAAACTGCTGGTAGTCCTCTCATCTTAGAGATGCTAAATTGAAGACTGTTAAACTTATTTTAAAGAACAAACCAACCAACAGCAAAACCCAACAATCAACTTAAAACCACCATCACTAAAAAAAATACCCATAATCTGTAGATTGGGTGAAAATTGATCATAGCAGAAGATACATCATCTGCCTTCTAACTCTTTCATTTTAAGTGTTAATAATCTAATATCTAAATTGCAGGAGTTGTTACAGCAGAGATGTTCCGACACATGCAGAATTCTGAAATAATCCGAAAAATGACAGAAGAATTTGATGAGGTAATTTAATAAAAGTGCTGAGAATGTGTATTAATTTTATTTATTTTTTAGCCTGTTCTAATCTTACTGGGTCATGTTGCTGCAGTTTTCTTTCAGGTGTAAGAACAACCATAAAAATGTCAAAACCTCATGAATGAAGATGTTATTTCTTAGTCCTACAAGTTCAGTGAAGGCTCTGTGTGTATATAAGCTGGCTTATTGCTGGTGTAAGAAATCAATATCTGCTTCTCAGTTTTAGAACAGTAGGAACTCCGATTGCTGTGGGGCATTATGACATGCTTCCTCTCATCTCCTCCGCACCTCCCTGTATATGTGAGGCCCTTGAAGGTGTTTTTAAGGAATTTGTGAAATCTTTGCTGTATTTATTTCAGTGTGTCTGTTAATCTGTAAGTGGTGGACATTTTAATTTGGTTGTGTCTCCTGCTGAAGACTTCAATGCTTTGTGCTTCTTGGGAATTGTAGCCTTTTTGCTTATTTTGCAGTATTTACTGTAGGACTTCCAGAATGTTGTCTATGTATATAACAAACCTGAGCTGTAAATTATGGTAGATGCCTGTTACTGGAATGAGGTTATTTGGAGATCTTGGCTCTTGAGTTTTACTCATCTCTTTTTAATCTTCATTTAAAAACAACTTCTAAGACTTTTGAAAGAGTTTCCTGGTTGTATCTCTATGTTTGTTTGTTTGTTTTTTAATAGGACAGTGGAGATTATCCTCTAACTATGGCTGGTCCCCAGTGGAAGAAGTTTAAATCCAGTTTTTGTGAGTTCATTGGAGTACTCGTCCGACAATGTCAATATAGCATCATATATGATGAATATATGATGGATACTGTCATTTCACTGCTCACGGGGCTGTCAGACTCACAAGTCAGAGCATTTCGGCACACTAGCACGCTGGCAGGTCAGTGAACTTTATTTATTTGTGTACTGCTTCCATGTTACGTCTTGTGTTGCACAGGAAGAAATTGTTGAATGTTTTGATATTCAGCGTTCAACTCATGTTCCTTCATATGATACACGTCTCTAATGCAGCTAGTTTTGGTACAGCTTTCAGTACATTACTGCGAATTACTGAATTATTTAAAGAGTTCCTTACCAGCTGCCTTGTACTTCATTTTGTTAGCTTTAGGTCTATTAGGAAAAGCAAATACCAACTGTTCAAAACGCAGTTGAACTTGTACGTGCTCTGAGTTAAGTCAAACCAGAGTCATAAATTGAATGCAGTTTTTACTACAAGTTAAAATTTTGCTTTTATATAGAGACCTTGTAATTGACAATAGCATTTCCATTTGTTACATTGGAAATAATTATAAAGAATTCATTGTCAGTGATATGGCCACCAAGTTTCTCTGTTTACTTGATATTTTTAAATTCATCCTTGAAAGTGGTTTGAGTATGACATATTTATTTACAACTTCCCATGATAAGCACCCTGCACAGGATAAGGAAGAAGGGCCTTGGATGGCATTGTGCAACAGTCCAACCACGTGAGGATTTACTGTAGCAATTTGAAGGTGATTGGACTAGTTAATAGTACCGCGAGAAGTAGTTCCTGTCAGTTTGCTGGAGCTGGCTGACTTATTTCTGACTTCAGCTGCATGTGGTGGGACAGATGCTCCATTTCATTGACAGTCTGTGCGGAATGTACATTAGAACACTGCACGTTAGGCTGCTGCTTTGAGATTCCCAATAGCCAAGGCCTTTATTTTAGAGAGAGGGACGAAACCTTTTATTGCAAGAGAATAAGCTGATTCTGCTGTACCATCGATTTAACTGTTGTACCAGATGGCAAATAGGAATTTTGATTCTTCAGAAACAAGGTTTTACTACTTTCTAAAACTTGAGTTGTGCATGAATAAAAGTTGCTAAAGTTACTCTGTCGCATGTCAGTTTCTGTCTCACAGTGATTTTTTGCATTTGTTCACATCAGTGGTCAATTCTACTGATTCTGTGTAGTGATTTCTGCAGTTCACATGCAATGTGTCACAGCTTGTACTCCTTGATGATTGGGTTTTAAATGGAATAGTGGACAACAGTGTCCTCTTTCATATTTCACAGAATCATAGAATTGCTCAGATTAGAAAAAAAAACCTTCAAGATCATCAAGTTCAATCTCAACCAAACCATACTACACTAATAACCCACTGCTAAATCATAGAACCATAGAATTGCTCAGATTGGAGAAGACCATCAAGGTCATCAAGTCCAACTGCAACCTGCCCATACTACCCTAAATCTAACGACCCACTGCTGTGTAATGTCCCTGAGCACCACATCTAAATAGGTTTTAATCACAACTAGGGATGGTGACTAAACTGCCTCCCTGGGGAGCCTATTCCAGTGCTTTACCACCCTTTCTGTAAAGAAGTTTTTCCTAATATCCAACCTAAACCTCTCCTGGTGCAATTGGAGACCATTTCCCTTTGTCCTATCACTTGTCACTAGTGAGAAGAGACCAACCCCATGCTCACTGCAGTCACCTCTCAGTTATTAGAAGAGAGCAATAAGGTCTCCGCTCAACCTCCTCTTCCCCAGACAAAACAGCCCCAGTTCCTTCAGTTGCTCCTCATAGGGCGTATTCCCCAAGCCCTTCACTAGCCTTGTTGCCTTTGGACCTGCTCCAGCGCCTCAACATCCTTTCTGAACTGTGGTGCCCGAAACTGAACACAGTACTCAAGGTGGGGCCTCACCAGGGCCAAGTACAGGGGCAGGATTACTTCCCTAGTCTTGCTCACCACACCATTCCTGATATGAGCCAGGATGCCATTTGGCCTTCTTGGCCACCTGGACACACTGCTGGTTCATATTCAGCTGACTGTCCATCAGTACACCAAGTTCCCTTTCTGTCAGGCAACTTTCCTGCCACTCCTCTCCAAGCCTGTAGGATTGCCTGGGGTTGTTTTGACCAAAATGCAGGACCTGACTTGGCCCTATTGAATCTTTTACAGTTTGCCTCGGCCCATCAATCCAGTCTGTCCAGGTCCCTCTCTAGTTCTTTGCTATCCTCTGGCAGATCAATGCTCACACCCAGCTTAGTGTCAATCTATGAACTTACTGAGGGTGCACTCAACCCCACTGCCAAGATCGTTAATAAAGATGTTGAATAGGAGTGGCCCCAGTACTGAGTTCTGGGGGACACCGTTTCTGACTGGCCACCAACTGGCTTTAACTCCATTGACCACAACTCTTATGGGCTTGGCCATCCAGCCAGTAGAGTGTATGCTCCTACAAACCATGGGCCACTGGCTTCTCCGTGAGGACATTGTGGGGGACAGTGTCAAAGGCTTTACTGAAGTCCAGGTAGACCACATAGACAGCCTTCCCTTCATCCACTAAGTGGGTCACCTTGTCATGGAATGAAGTCAGGTTTGTCAAGCAGGATCTACCATTCATGAACCCATGCTGACTGGGCCTGATCCCCTGGTTGACCTTTAAATGGTCTGTGATGGCTCCTTAGATTGTCTATTCCATAACCGTCCCTGGTACCGAGGTGTGACTGATCAGTCTGTAGCTACCAGGATCATCTTTCTGGCCCTTTCTGAAGATGGACATCACATTTGCCAGTCTCCAGTCCACTGGAACATCCTCAGTTAGCCAGGACTGTTGAAGGATGATGGAGGGTGACTTGGCAGCCACATCCGCCAACTCCCTCAGCACTCTAGGGTGCAGTCCATCTGTCCCCATGGACTAGTGCTATTTGCAGTAGTTTTGGCTTCTAGGATTACTTCAGACTACTCCTTTTCATCTTGATGTCCTTGTCACAGTGTATGAGGATATTCAGGAACATTGGCATGTCTTTGTAACTGTATGTTAGCTTTCTATGAGTGGGACATGCTCCAGTAACATTCTGTCTGTGCCCTGCCTGCGTAAGCCTGTTTCGGCCTTAGAGTTAAAAAGGTGATAGGAAAAATGAATTTACTAATGGCTACTCCATAAATGAGTAGGTGACCAAGTTGGTCTGAGTTATTTTTGAAAGGAATGATTCAGATAAAAACACACGAAAAAAAGCACCAAACCCAAACTTTTTACATTGTGGTCAACTCTCTTTCCTCTAGTTGCATAGCATCCTTTTGGTACTTACACACATAAATGAAGAGATAAGTAAAGTTATCTTGTTAAACTGTGAGAAAAGAGTGGTGCAGTATGGTATGATTAGTTGTCTAAAACATTCCTTTTGAAGGAAAAGAGCTGTGTATTTGAGACTGAATGAAGGGGTAACACGAGTCTATTAATTGATTCTAATAGTGGAATTCTTTTAATGTTTCTTGGACAACATTTGTAAATCCTGCATTTCACCTGTGTTTTGGGGATGCATGTCCTGTATATCAATTCCATAATAATGCTGTTTGTGTTAAAAATTTGATGCAAAGAAAGGAACAAGATATCATTATTTTATCTATTGTGTTGGTAAGTAATGGTGCATGACAGTGTAAACTAAAGGATTAGTGCTGTGTAAGACAGTGCTTAGGTCCTGAAGTTTGCTTATCAAGAAACAAGCTTACAGTGAATACTTTCATAAATGTGGAAATGTTGGACAGGAGGAGGTATCACGGTGTTCGTCTGTCATCCGTCATAGGTCAGGTGCCTTATAAACAGTCCTTCCTCCTGCTTTTTTGTAGCTATGAAGCTGATGACTGCTTTAGTGAATGTGGCGTTGAATCTTAGTATTAACATGGACAACACACAACGGCAGTATGAAGCAGAACGAAATAAAATCATTGGGAAGCGTGCTAATGATAGGCTGGAACTCTTACTACAGAAAAGAAAGGAGGTTAGTGCAATTTTCTCTTGCTGGAGTGCTTTGTGACTGCTGGAGGACGAATGCTGCTAAGTAATTATTTCTGCCCTGAGACTTGTGTTGATTTTTTGGTCTGTTTGTTTCTGTAAAGGTTGTTATTATTCTCTCTGTTTCAGTCTTCAATTTGTTCATGTCTAATATTTGAAAAAGTTAATTACTTTGAAAGATGCTTCTTTCATTCTGTTTTTCTGTAGAAAGAGGTACAATTCAGATAGTGCCAACTTAGGAAGTTAGCAAGAGAGAATGCAATTGGTAATAGACAAGATTTGTTATGTTCCTTGATGAGTTTCCTGAAATATGTTGCAGAGATTACCATACATGAACTGTTTCTTGGCTTCTAGAGAAAAAGCTGACAATCTTGATGAGAAGTACTGCTCTTATGATGTCAGTATCAATCCTAGTAGAAATTGCGTTGTAGAGCTTCTGACAGAGTCCTTTCTTCTACACAAAACACCAAACAAGTTGAAATGCAGCCTACTTCTATTCTCTTTCTTTCTGCGCGTAAGGGATTTGCTGATTCATTGCTGACGGTGCTGTCCTGCTGAAAGCTCTAGCTCGTTCAGGTTTTAGTTTGTACATTCTGGGGAATGGGCTTTTTTTTTTTCTTTTTTAGAATTAACTTTCTGATGATCAAAGGGAAAACACCTCTCCTTTGCTCTTCAGCTTGTTGTGCTGTTACTTGTGTTTTTACTGCCTTGAAACATATCAGCTAAACCAACAACTTTGTTTCCTGTCACCTCTCCCAAATGCCTGTCTGTTTGAGGGTGACTTCTTAAATACCCAAGATATTTACCAAGATAAATACCTTAAATACCCATTAAACGTAGTGTGCTAGATGTGTGTGCCGGACCAGTCCGCTTATATGTAGTACATGATACACAGATGATGGCATTGATGTGAAATTAGACTTTTTGGGAATATAAATTTTTCTTGCGTGTATTCGCTGTTAGGATTCCTTTCCAGCTTTTCTAGCTTTAGTTGGGAATTTTTCTTTTTCTTGCATGAAGGGAAAATAAGCTTCCAGGCAGCATTGATGTTCAGTTTTTGTTTCTTGTTTCATTCATAACTTGGCCATACCTGGCAAATGCATCATGTTCTTTGATTCTTTTTGTGTGCCTTTCATTTAAATATGTGTTTTTTTCTCTTTCCACCTTAGAGGACAGGTGCTATTAGATATAGGCTCACAGCACGTTAGATATTTTGGTTAGTTAGTCTTTTTCTTCTGGTACTTGCTTCATTCTTTATTCTTTCTTCTTTGCTTCCAATTTTAAAATCTTGTAATGCTGTGGAAAGTGTTGGTTCCTGTTGTTTGTGTAAAATTCTGTAGGAGAGGTCCTTTATCTTCTGTAACACCTACCCATCCACTCCAGTATTCTGCCTGGGTAATGTCACGTCACTGTTTATTTAGTTCTCTTTGGTGGTGGCAGTTTGTTGGCTTTTTATATGTTTACTTTAATCTGCCCTACTGGAAGGACTGCTTCCCCAGTCTTCAGCTACTCTGATTAACATTGACTTATTCTGTCCCACCTTTGTAGTTCAAAGTGCAAAAATAAGATTCTTGTCTTCCAACAATATTTAGTTATTTTCGTATCTTTTAACTGACCTTCTTATACTTCTGAAGCAAATACGACTTTCTGTTTGAAAACACTGTACACATCACTTTTCCAGTTCTTGCTTGCTTGCATTAAGACTGAATTTGTCTCTTACATTATTTTTCAGCTCTGCATTCTTATATTGTTTGTTTTTGCCTTTTTTCCTGCTGCTCCGTATTCTTGAGATTATTTTTCTGCAACACTTTATTCAGATCTGTATTTCAGGAAAGAATTTAATAGTCATACGTGTAAATGATAACATTGGTTTGTTTAGATGTAACACTACCTGAACAAACTGTAAAAGTGGTGCTCAGTGTTCATATGCTCTGTTCATTTTTTCAGCTTCAGGAAAATCAGGATGAAATAGAGAACATGATGAATGCAATATTTAAAGGTGTTTTTGTGCACAGATACCGGTAAGTTGTTTCTTAAATATTTTTTAGCTTCATTTATCCAGTTTATAAGCTGGTGATAAGTTAATTCTAATTATTGATCTTCTTGCTTCTATTGCCTTTCTTGTGCCCACAGAGATGCAATTGCTGAAATAAGAGCTATCTGTATTGAAGAAATTGGAATATGGATGAAGATGTACAGCGACGCCTTTCTCAATGACAGCTACTTAAAATACGTAGGGTGGACTATGCATGATAAGGTGAGCTGCCCTAATGATAAGGAACAAAATCATCAGCCATAAAGTCCGCATTTTGGTTGTTGATCCTGCCAAACCGGGTTCTGATCTCAGCTGTTCTAATCAGTCACTGCTAGCCATTTGCTAGCACTGGTGTTTAAGATGCATATAAAATATGTGTAAGGTTTGAATGGTTTTAGGGAGTATGTACAGATTTGTAAAGAAATGGCCTTTGCTCTCTATCTAGTTAACTATTTTTTTGCTGATGCAGACTTCCGTTTTGTAGAACTATTTATAAATATTTACTAGTAAAAGTATACTAGTTATTATTACTAGTAAAAAAAATAGCTGGTAAAAAAAAAGTATTTACTATTTTTTTTTAGAGCTATTGTATGTATTTCCTATGGAATAATCCAGCCAAATAGCCAAGTTGTTTCTCTGTTTGGCCAAATTAATAATCTGTTTTAACATCTTCATATAATATTAAAAAACATGTTAAAATAAGTCCTCTTTGGTGCTGGTGAGTGCCTCGAGCTGTTACTTGCAGGCTGGAGATTATTCTCGACTTGAAGTGGTTAAAAGTCATAGCTTATGAATGGTCCTTGATTCATTGTAGAATCAGCAGATTGCTGCAAATACTGTATTGGAGATTCTCTTCAAGCTACTGAACTTGAAGTGAAGCAAATATGGGATTGTCATCCATGCTGTTTGTGGGTTTGGCATGGAAACAATGGTAACTCCTGACAGTGGAGTGATAAGAAACTGTGTGAAGTCAGTTATCCTAGACCTTTGCGAAGTGCATCTGTATCTGTACATTTTGGGAGGAAGACCTGTCCCTCTATCTACTTGGTAGCTCTGATCTCACAAGAGATGGTTATTAATGCTATAGATGATTCCTGTTGTAATTAAGTGTAAGGAAGCATGTGGAATTTTACTTCTAAAATGTCTTATGCATTTAAAGTTTATCTTTTGAGAATGAAGCAAGTATATCTGGATTAAAGATACCAACTACAACAGGACATTATTTTTTTTTTCACTTATTCTATAAAAGGGCATTCTTATGCCATTGATATGGTTATCAATAGTGTATCTTGCTGACATTCAGTTTTTGAATGAATTTGGATGGCTAAAGAAACTTGTCTTGTATGATCTGAAGGTCGCATTGTATACGTGACTTTTAATCCAGTTCTTAAAATTTTATTTTAGCAAGGGGAAGTAAGACTGAAATGCCTAACTGCTCTGCAAGGGCTTTACTATAATAAAGAGCTTAATTCCAAATTGGAACTCTTCACCAGTCGATTCAAGGTTAGTGTGACTTTGTATTTTTAAGAACATCCACAAATTATTTTTTTTTAGTTGTATTTCCTTTCTTTCCTTTCTCAAAATATTTTCTTTTGTGTTCTTAGGATAGAATTGTGTCTATGACTCTTGACAAAGAATACGATGTTGCAGTCCAAGCAATAAAATTACTCACTCTTGTTTTACAGTAAGTATATCTCCTCACCTAACCTATAACAAATATTAAAATATGAAAGTATTTCTCCTATCTGTGAGCAAGGACAGTAGCTCGACAGAGCTCGGATAACCTGAAATCTAGAGAAATGTCTGTTTCTTACACTAGAACAATGATGAATTATGAAAGTAATCTGGCTAGGGAAGTGCTGTTACTTATCCACCACAGTTAAGAATGCGTAAGGGCTAGAAATGTAGAACTGAGCCTTGTGAGTTAAACGCTATTGTGGAAGACTTGAACTGAAGAAATACAGTGTCTCCTGAACAGGAGTTGAACTCTGAGCACAACTGACCTGCCAAATACTGTTCTGGTAACTTTTGTATAGAAAGACGCTGAAACTAAGTTACCTGTTTTTACTCTTAGAATGCTAGTTTGAAGGCAAAGGTTTAGATTCTTCTTTATTTCTATCTCCCATTGCTGGACTTCATACTTTTTTGAGACAGTCTTTTTTTCTCTCCTTCCTCCTATCCTTGCCCCTAGGAGTAGTGAAGAAGTTCTGACTGCAGAAGACTGTGAAAATGTCTACCATCTGGTTTATTCAGCTCATCGGCCAGTAGCAGTTGCTGCAGGGGAATTTCTTTATAAAAAGTAAGAGGGGAAATTATATTTACTGACTTGTTCTTCTGGATTTTAGTGTGTGCATTAATACTAGGTTTATGATTAACTTTGATTAAGAAAAAGTGAGTGATAAACACCCGATTAAATATTTAAGAAAACAAGACTTTTCATCTTGTAGTTTTCAGGTCTTCACATAGTATTTCTTTGCGACTTTCAGTAACAGGTTCAGTAAATATATTTTGCTAAAAGGGAGCATGAGACCTCAAGCGTCTACAATTATCACTGATATTTGTAAAGTATTTTTTTTGTAATTACATGTTCCACAGGAAGCTGTGAGTGAAATACCAGCTCAGCAAATATAAAGTTGTTCAAATGACATTTGTACCAAATCACTTCCTTTCAAAATAAAACCTAGAGCTTCACAATGAGAGAAGATATACCTATCTGTAAAAACAGTATCTAGATGTGACTTGACCATGGCAGAGGCAATGAAGGAGATTTATTTATCTTTATCTAATATTTATCTTTATCTAATTTATCTTTAAATAATTCTTTTTTCAGACTCTTCAGCCGCAGAGATCCTGAAGATGATGGAATACTTAAAAGGAGGGGAAGACAAAGTCCAAATGCTAATCTTGTGAAGACGTTAGTGTTTTTCTTTTTGGAAAGTGAAGTAAGTTGAATTGCACAGATGTTTGTTCTATTTTGTTCTGTTTGTTTTTTATTTTGCTTTTTTAATCCCTGCATCTGCCCCTGTTGGTTATTAGCTGTTAATCTGTCCTAATTTTCCTCTATTGCTTGGGCAGTCTGGGGAACATAAGACTCTTTGGGTTACGTTTACTTGAAGGATCTGCTAAGTATGTAGTTATGAGATAGGCTGTGAGCTCTCTGACAAAATACACTTCCCCACCATTCTCCATTATAACATCCAGCTGGAAAGAGATTGTGATTTAGGAATTTTTATGAGGAGAAAAAAAACTTTCAGAAGCATGAAATGATCAAGTATACTGAGCACCTGATTCTAAGAAGGTGCTGAGGACCTCCTTTTGATGAAAGAATTTAGGATGTTTGCTATTTCTCAGGATCACTCTGTAGGGTCGAGTCTTGCAGTTCTGAAAACTGGCCATGCAACCAGTGTTACTTACCTTGTTTCAGAAATAACAGACTGGTAGTTTCACGGTATACTTATGAGGATAGAGCTCAGTAAAGGTCAAACAGGAAAAGAAAAGCCAGCCAGCCAAGCAAGCAAAACCCATCAGCTGACTAAACAACAACACAAAAGGCCCTACCAGATTCTTACGGATCCTATAGCACTTGATTCTTTGTAATAACTGATCTGGATTCATCTCTTAAGTTAATTTGGGAAGACAGGTTTCTGTTGAATCAGAGAACTCACAAAGTTGTCTGGTTTTGTTTGATCTTGGTTTGGTTTTGCCAGAGTCAAAAGCCAGCAAGGAAGAAATCCTTCGATTATAGCAACTTGTGTAATGAACTTCATTGCTGATAAAGAAAAATATTTTTTTTTATTCTCATTTTAGTTGCATGAACATGCTGCTTATCTAGTGGACAGCATGTGGGACTGTGCAACAGATCTCTTGAAAGACTGGGAATGTATGAATAGTCTTCTGTTGGAGGAACCTCTCAATGGGGAAGAGCGTAAGAGATTTTAGTAGAACTTTCTGTATATTGCTTCGCGGTTTCTGATAGTTGTGATTTATAAAGAAATAAGATGTTTATATCTGTGTCACCATACATTCTCTGTTCTTGAATGACTGTAATAAATCACCGATTATGAAGTTTGAGGAGGAGTAGAAGGAGATCACTTCTGGTGGGGAAGAAAGAGAAGACAGAAAAATGAGGGAATAGACATGCGTTGTCCAGTTCCCCTGTTCCACAGGTTCAGGCTGTACTTGTAGCATTTGTGTAAGCAAGTTGCTTGTAAAACTAGTTCTTTTGTTGAATATTAAAGCCACCACATGGGAAAACAGTGTCATTTCTTTAATGACAGTAAAAACAACCATAAAAATAAAGCCCACCTGAGACAATTCTGTAATTCATATGTACTTTTTAGTTAAATGGACCTCTTAATAATAAAGAGGAACTAAAATGATTCTGAAACTTGATATTCAGTTGATATTCTCTCAATTTCAAATATTTTCCTGTGCTGTTCTGTAATGTACTTATGTTCTCTATTCCCCTGCCCCGAGCGGGAATTGAGCTATTGACCTAAATGCCTTATTTATTTTTAACATCTGTTTCTTGAAATTTCAGCTTTAACAGATAGACAGGAGAGTGCACTGATTGAAATAATGCTTTGTACAATTCGGCAAGCAGCTGAATGTCATCCTCCTGTGGGAAGAGGAACGGGGAAAAGGGTAGGAGCCAAAATCCTACTTATCTAGAAGTGTGCAAGTGGCTCTGTGCGGGGGGCTGTGTGGGAAGAGGGAAAAGGTTTTAGGCTGTTGCTGCTGAGGGGACTGAATTCAGAAATTGAGTTTGTCACTGCAGCCTCCAGTGTCTGACAGCCATGATTTGTTCATTTTTTTCATGACTGTAGCACGTATTTAATGTTGCTTAGACTACTCTGTTTGTTTTCATTATTAAATATACAGAATTGATTTTAAAGGAAGTGTTGGTTGGAAAGAGACCGCATTCAGTATTTGGAAAAGCTAAAAAGCTTTTCAATTTTAAAGAGCAAAATAAGGGAGAGAGAATATATTTCACAGCCTGTTTGAAGGGAACACAGTACAACCAATTGGCTTTTCTCTGATCATATGAGATTAAAGTATCTGGTTTTCATTTCATTAATGGCAATGTAGATTTGCTCCAGAGCTGTTGGTTATCATTTTCTAACAATGCCAATATTTTAGGTGCTGACAGCAAAGGAAAAGAAAACCCAGTTGGATGACAGAACAAAAATAACAGAACTTTTTGCAGTGGCTCTTCCACAGTTGTTAGCAAAGGTAAGTTTAATTCCATCTCTAGCTGATGGACTGTTGTTAAAATGATAAACAGGAGCAGTTTCTGTAATTAACTGTATGGCTTACACAACTCTTCATTTCTTCTTATTAGCTTTTACTAATATTCTATTGGTCTGTGGTTAATTGTGTGGTATTATGTTCCAAGATTTTTTCATTAAAACTTCGTTTTTCCTCATCAATCTCACAGTATTCTGTAGATGCTGAAAAAGTCACCAACTTGCTGCAGTTGCCACAGTACTTTGATTTGGAAATTTATACAACAGGGCGACTAGAAAAGGTAAGGTAATGTTCAAAAACACTTCACACAAAAGAGGTGGAAAAGCCACAATCCAAAGAGAGAATTTAGGCTTTCTTGCTTGAAATTCAGACACTACTGTAGGTGCAGCTTTTTTTATTAAGTGTGACTTGCTTTATTGAAACCCTAATTGAGGATAAGACCTGAACTTAAGCTGCTCTTGTCTCTGTTTTGTCCTTCTCAGATGCACTGTTTTGCTGCATTGTTGAGAAGCAAGTAGCTGGAAGTCACTGGGGTCAAAAAAGGAATAAAACGTTTAGTTGACAGCATAGCCTAAAGGTGATAGAGCAACAACAAGCAATTCAGGGTGAGGAGAGGTATATAAGAACAAGTGAAGTTGGTTTCAGTGCTTATGCCTGAGTGTTATGCAACTAAATCTTAATTTATACAGCTTCTAAGACCGTGTATTAATTTTGGTGTGGGTGGGAGATAAGTGCTTCTGTGTTGTTTAGTTGTCACTGCAAATTGAAGTGTTAGATAAAACCATACTGACAACAGCACATTTTTAATTATTCCTAAAAAGACATGAAATCTTTAGGCTTTGACAGGATTCTACTTCATTTTAACTTGTGAATTTACCTCAGAGTTTCACCAGGTTTCTGGAACCATTTAAATCTGTTCCTTAGTTCTGAGAGGAGGGAAATAAATAGAAACAAAATGAACTGTTAAGAATTCCATAAACATTATGTGTTGTCACAGTGCCTGCGTTTGCGTATCTATGTTTCTTTTTTCCTTGTTATTCTTGTAGCATTTGGATGCCTTACTGCGACAAATCCGGGATATTGTGGAGAAGCACACAGACATAGATGTTTTGGAAGCCTGTTCAAAAACGTACCATGCTCTCTGTAATGAAGAGTTCACAATCTTTAACAGGGTTGATATTGCAAGAAGTCAGTTAATAGATGAGCTGGCAGACAAGTTTAATCGACTTCTTGAAGACTTCCTACAAGAGGTATTTTGATGTACAACATCAACTTTTCCTGCTCTTGTAAATACATCCAGTATGTTTGTTTGCCTTCCTATGCAAGTCAGTGAGTTGAGGGTATGAACTGCTGTTCCTTTATATCAGGACAGTGACTCTTGAATCTGCTTTTAGACAGGTATCTTTTGGGAATTTGAGATAAATTTCAGGTAAAGTGTGAAGCTGTGCGAAGTTTTTACTCTCAGGCTTTGAAGCTTGTGGTTTTGAGATACGTAGCTTTGTTGTTGTACTGGGATTCTTTTCAGGTGTACTGGTGCCACCAGTCTTGCCTCTGCTGTTGATAAAAGCTGAAAATCTCTGGAAAATACTCCCCCTGCCTTCCTTGAATTACAAGCAGATGCATTTAATAGCTTAAGAATATTATTTTGTTCCTACACTGTGCTAATTAGAAGAGGTAATTTTCTGATATGTTATTTAATGTGACTCTGTGGGTCTCTGACATTCAACCAAAACTTGTTTCTCCTCCTCCTTATCTGAGATAAGGAGCATGGGAAGCTTCTTTGCTAACTTTTGGCCACACCTCTCAGATAGTTTTGCTGAGCTTTGCTCCTGTCCCTCTGGCTCATTGGCCAGAACTGGGACTCCACCCCACAATCACAGGGTGCATGCGGCCTCAGGAGGGAATGCTCCTGGTAATGCAGTTATGTTCCCATTTGTGAGGGATAAGAAGAACAAGGGGTAAGGCAAGGAAATGAAACGTCAAACAGGAAAATGGCAAATGCTCTGGTAGGACTGGTGAAACCCACAGTACTTTGATGTGTGGCTGCAGAATAGGAACATGCAGGGGACGTATGTTATCTCTAGTATGCTGATGAGGGTTTTCCATGACTTCAGGTAGTTTATCCTATGTACTTCAGTAGGTACCTTCATGAACCTTTTCTTTTGGTTGCTTTTTTCTCTTCAAGTGCAAGCTTGTCAGAACTTCTGGGGAAATTAGAACAAAACACTTCCCTTATCCCTCCCTCTTAAAGACTTTCTAAGACTTTGTGATTAAAGTAAGATTGAGGTACTGACCCGTGGCCCAACTAGTCCAGTATCTATTGTCTGACAGTGGCCTCTGCTGGATTCTTTGGAGAAAATAGAAGCACCTACGTTATGCGTTGTGTTCAAGTAGCCTAAGTTTCTTTTCTCCTCCTCTCTTGTACCCCTCCTCCTTCTCCCCATCTCTCCCCCACCCCAGCGTATTTTTCCTTATGCTGCTGACTGATTTCTCAACGTGAAGGCTGATTGGTCTTCCTGCAGTTTGGGGCATGCCATGCATTACCTCTCTCTCCAACTCTTCAAATCTTCTGAAAACAAATACACAATTGATAAATAATTTAGATGCAGTTCTTTTTACTCTCCTCTCCTTATCCCTTCCTTATTATTATTATTGGTTTTAAAATTTTTCTCTCTGAAGTTCTGTAGTTTGCTTAGTGCACTTTGTTTAGGATTTCTTATGATATGTTTTTGAAACAGGGGGAAGAACCTGACGAAGATGATGCTTATCAGGTCTTGTCAACATTGAAGAGAATCACCGCTTTCCACAAGTAAGTAGAAATCTGCAAATACCTGTCAGGGTCCATGTTATGTAATTTTGCTTGTTGTGTTGCAGCTTTTGTTATGAAATTGGATAGCTCTAAGTTTTATGCAATTTTTGTTTGTTTTAGTCTGCAGGTTGGAGTGTCACGTAGAACACATCACATCTCTTGAATATATTAAGAAATACAAAACTGAAATCTTCTGTTTTGTTTTGGGGCTGCATGTTGTGTGTGTGTGTATGCACATACGTATGAAAAACTGATACTAAAAAAAATAAAGTGTTTAGCAATTATTAACATAAAGTTTAATTACAGAAGTGATGGTTGTTTTACATTTCTGCTTCCTTTCTAATACTCTCAGTGCCCATGACCTATCAAGATGGGATTTGTTTGGCTGCAACTACAAGTTATTGAAAACTGGCATTGAAAATGGAGACATGCCAGAACAGGTTTGTAACTAAAAATCTGCTCTTTAGGAACAGCAGTAAATAACTTTTGTTGCTGATTTTTTTTTAACTGGCCTTTTACATCTAATACATTGTTTTCTTTTGGATTTCAGATCGTTATTCATGCACTGCAGTGCACTCATTATGTAATCCTTTGGCAGCTAGCAAAAATTACTGAAAGCAGTTCCACAAAGGTATGCCCTTTTCCAGATGTATTAGTAAACAAGCGTTTTTGTGTACCTGTGGTGTCATCTGTTGGGAACTGTGATGGAATGGATTGAAAATCAGAGGTGTTTAATACAGAAAGAGTTCTTCAGAACTCATCATTTCAGCAGTTTGACATTTGACATTTAAATCATACTATTTCTTCGAATTACTATGTTTTTATTATTGACGCACACTGTGTTTAAGTTGATAGAATTTTAAGTAATGTTAGTAAAGAAATGGAATGCCTATTAGTCTGGCGTGGCAGCAGTGCTAAGGAGGAGTAGGAAACCACCACTAACGCAGTAGTCTTACTACTCTGAGTAGTTTGAATTTGTTTGCAAGCTGAAATATTGACGACAAAGCTGTGAGATAACAAGAGTTTGCACGCTGTCACAGTATTCTGACTACTCAGTATGCTGCAGTCATGCTTTGTTGCTTTTCACCAGTCCTTAAAATGTGTTAAATGAAGACATTAAAAAGTTAAGCGACATTTGAAATTTCTTCCTGAAACAGTAAGAGAGTCATTTCAGATTCTGTCTGTAGTAGTCTTGGAGGACAGAGCTCTGGCAAATGTCGTATTTCCAATTTCACTTCAGAAAATTTTGGAGGAGGGATTGTGTCTGCTGGATAGCACAGCTTGCAGAGAATGATGAGGTGGATTGCTTTGTGAAGTGCCTAAAGAGAAGAAGATGGTTTTTAGAAAGCCAACTATTTTCTAATAGGCTCGATGAGTTCCAAAGCTCTTTGATGATCTTTTCAATTGCTCTATAGGTGCATATATGGATGATTTTAATAAAAGATTGTGCTCTAAATGCTCTGAGCATTCTTTTTTGTGATAGCTTTCCACATCCCATAGGGTGAATGTTGCGCTCCTCCACCTGAAATTTACACTGCAGCTGCACTTTCTGCTATTGGAGTTACTGATAATGCGTCCTTTTTCAGAGCTGGAATAAGAAAATCCTTGAGATATGTTTTTGTCGGTTTTTTTTTTTCTAAATACTTGCTATTGTTGCAGTTAATTTAAGAAAAACATGTTGTGGACATCTGTCGTAGTTTACTAGTGAGAAAAGAAACTACTCATTAATAGTTTACCATCGGTAAATTGTATTTTTAAATTAATAACTCATTGTTACAATACCTTTGTTTTTTTTTAATGCTGAGGATGTATGTGTTTTTGCTCCTTGTGATTTTAGAATGTGATAGTGTGAGCATTGAGTAGATCATAGGAGTGGAGAAACATGCTACATAACTTGTGCTAGCATCTTTAATTTTTTAGTACCAGAATATTTGTGTGAGATCATAGTCTCTTTTCTTTATATTTCCAGTCACGTTAGGATTTCATTAATCCAGTGAGTAATTGTGGCCTTACTGACACAGTAATTAGAGTCCGTTAAATAAGAAGTTGGTCAACATACGCTGCCTAACAAGCTTAGCGTCTTAAGATGTACAAAGTGGAGAATGTCAGATACAAAGTGCATACCTGCACTGTTGAGAACTCCTTAAGTGAGTGAAGGATTTGGAGGCTTTATTAGTTTATTCTTTAAGAGAAGCAGCAGTCTGAATTTTTTGTAATAAGGATTAAGATTTTACCACAAACCCAGAGACAGAAGCTGAACCGAATTTTGAGGTGTTCGGTTGGAAATGAAGTTTCACTTGACTGTTGTGCAGTAAAATGAAATTTCTAATACTGTTCAGCAGGAATGAAAAGAACTTACTTGAAAAAGTAGACTTTTATTAATATAATTTTCTGCTTCTGTATGATAAAATCTGGTAAATTAAAGCTTCTATAACTGCAGTTCAGAAGTGAAACCTATTTTATTATATTTAACTGCTTGACTGCTGTCAGATATACCAGGTACAAACAAAAGTTCTGTTGACTTTTGTTCAATGTCAATGAAACATAACTGCAAAGAACTTGAAACGCAAACCCAGAAGTGACTAAATGTACTGTGCCTGAAGATTTTAGTTCTTTAACAAAAACGAACCGCTAACTGCATGCTCTTTGTGAAGAGAGTGACTAAGTATGGGGATTGCCTTCATAATATAGGCTGCTTAAAATAAAAGCTATGTAGGCAATTTGATTTTTATTAAAATTTCAAAGAATATTTTTGTATAAAGGAAAGAATGTTTTCCTGTGTGTAGTTCTCTTAATATTGGTATAGCAATGTGAATGGTAAATGTGGAGAGAAAAGGTTATATGTAGTGAAAGTGTTCTGAAAACATAGTAAAAGAGTCTGTCTTAAGAAAAAAAAAGTAAGCAGCTGCTGCTTTTCTTTCTCCTGCTGAGATTAAATGGCACGTTTTCTTGAAGGGAGAGACCTGTTTGTTAGATTGCATGAAAGGTTTTTACATTTCTCAGGGGTATTCCTTTGTCTGCCCCGATGCTGGTTTGTAATGTAACTTCCCCAGTTTTTCATGAGCTAGAATCTGTGTGTATGAGTAAGTAACTGAAGTAAGGACTCCAAATAAGCTGCATGTGCGCAAAGATATTTGGTTATGTGTGTCAGTTTGATACTTACTTGCTCAAAATCTACTTCTCCAGAAGTAGTAAAGCTACTTGAAAAAATTACTAATTATTTTCTTATAGAAGGCAAGAAAGCCCCAGCCCTACTCTGATGCTGTACTTTATCCCTGAGTCTGTTGTAGTTGCAGCTGCCTAATAGCCATCTTTTGGGGTGAATACAGATCATTTAAAAAGAAAATGCACTCTGCTCTGAAGTTTTCGTTGCTGTTACTATTTTTTTTTTAATAAAGAGCTCTGCGAATTTCATCCCAAATTCCATTTCTGCATTTAGTACACAGAGGATGACAAAACTGAGGGAGTTGCTACTTGCTACTTCTGTTTCTGAGTTTAAGTAATGCAATGGATTTTCATTGACAACATACGAGGTCTATGGTGGATAGCTCTATGGACGTGCATACACTACATGTGAATATGAAATTGAAAAAGCAAAACTGTTACATTAAATCCTTTTCTTTAAAGGAGGATCTTCTACGTCTGAAGAAGCAGATGAGAGTGTTCTGTCAAATTTGTCAACACTACCTGACCAATGTAAACACTGCTGTTAAGGAACAGGTGAGTTGAGAACATTAATAACATGATACTTTAAAAGCCGTGTGAAAATATGAGTAAGAGAACTTTTTCAAGTTTATGTGAGACTGTGGAGGTGTCTTGGATGCTTGGCTTAATTCCCTTTCAGTCTGAATATATACCCTGGACTGTATACTTGTTCTCTGTTATGAAATTTGCAAACTAACTTAAACTTGATTCTTTCCAGAAAGTTTAGCTAGCAGAAACTTTATTTGAAGTATGTTTTTTTTAAATCACTGCTATTGGTTTTTGTTTGTTTTTTGTTTTTTTGTTTTTTAATTACTGCTTTTACTTTTTTTAAACAATGACTAGGCAGACATGCTGTATAAACTTTCCAGTTTGTGATTCAGGTGGGAGAATTCCATCTCAGAAGTCTTGGTTGTCATGACATGCATCTGTACTGGAGCAGCTTATGAATTCATAAACTCAGAGTTGGAAGGGATGGGAACAGCTATATAAAAGATAGAGGTTATCTTTTTCTTCTGTCTTAGAATGCTGATATTCCCACATTTCAACTACAGTGCTCAAGTACTCAAAACCCATGAAGAAAACAGCTTTCCTCTTCCTACTCTGAACATATGGGGACATACCTGGGCAACTTCTGTTGCTGCATGCAGTGTGTTCCTCAGTTCTTCATGGCCCCAGGATTTTTTCTGCCTGGATCAGGAGAAAAAGGATGAGTAGTTAACATGCGTGTGTTTATAGATGCACACATGCACTGTAACCTGAGGGATTTCACTGTTGAGAGGCAGCATTTGTTTTTCTTGGTCTTCTGTTGATACACTTATGCAGTGGTCAGTTGTTTACCGTATTAGTTAAGAGAGAATCTGAGCCCATTCTGTCAAGTGCTTAGAAGCCTCAGCAATTATTTAGCGCTCATAAAAGATGTGATTGGAACTTGAGATCTGAAGAACCGAGCCATTGAGTAACGATACAGATTTTGCTTGAGTTCCACTGAATTGCCTTTTCATTTTATCAAGTCAGTCCCTCATACAGTTGTCTTTCTTAGGGAAGAGTTTGTAGTGAAAATTTAAGTCCGTAGATATCTCAGACGTAAAGGATGTAGGTGTTTAGTCCATGCAGGTAGTGCCTGTTAGCAGGT
The DNA here is from genome assembly GCA_002909625.1 of Bambusicola thoracicus. NCBI lineage: Eukaryota > Metazoa > Chordata > Aves > Galliformes > Phasianidae > Bambusicola > Bambusicola thoracicus. The sequence continues at coordinate 51,894 of PPHD01000258.1, read as the reverse complement.
AGGAGAGAAAAGTCCATGCTTTTTGAAGAAAAATACAGACATGAAGATGGGGGATTTGTTTTTATTTTTCTTGTATTTTGAATGGAATTGAGATACTGAGAAAGTACTTGCCTTTAATTCTTAGGGTAATTGGGTCAAAGAATGGGTTCAGCTGCACAGACTGGGTGTCTTTTGTTTGGTGTTCAAGTAGTTTTCTGGACGGAATGTTCATAGAAGTTTCAGGTTCCACTGAACTACACGGATATCAGGGTTAATGCTGAGTGAATGCCATGAACAATGTTTGAATTCTAAGCCTTCAAATCAAGCCATCTCAGGATGAGGAAGAACCGAGCTTTCTTCTGGTTATTGTTGTGATTTAAACAAATAGAAAGCCAGGAGCTCTTTTTGTCACAAGTGGTAATACAAGCCTGGTTGAGCTTTAAGTTGAAAATCTGGTCTGCTTTGTCACGCAAGTGCAGCTTTGCAGCTCTTGCTGTAACAAGAATGTTTTCTTCCTGGAACTGAACAGGCATGTTCAAGGTCTGAGTTATCTAGTATCAAAATCACAAGGTGTAGAGTGTGAAAGTGTGAGTAACAAAAGTTACTGAATCTCTCAGTAGGTCTCCTTAAAAGGCTGTGTAACTAAGGTGAATGCCCTTGACAGTAGAATTGTCTCAGTTGTGTACCTTCCATAGGTGTTCTCCCCTTCTAATCCTATAAAAGGGGGACTTGAGAGGAATGTATTTACTTCCATGACTGGGAAAGTGGTGGTATTTTCTTTGAGGAGTTTTAGAATAGATCTGTTAATTGAAGTGGAAGAGATTAGATTGATAGGTACATCATGAAGCAATGTATTGTCCCGAACAGTGTCAGTCTAGGTACAGGTGTGTTCAGACTTCTTGGGAATGTAGTACAGGCATTCACATCCTGTGTCAGATGGACAGGTTTGCCAGCAAAGTGAAAGAGGTTGGTTCCTTTTTTTGAAAGCAAGATGTTTTACCAACGTAATCAATACATATTTATCTTTTTAGTTTTAAAAAGCAAAAACTGGACTATTCTGTAGTTGATGCCCCAGAGTTCTCAAGTGACCTCATGTAGTATTCTTCTAGCAGAAAATTTTCAGGCTCCTCATGTTTTGTTCTTAAAATACTTCGATATTTATCTGTCTTCATCCATGCAGCATCTTTGTTTAGATACCCAATACAGCTACCTCATGTAAGGAGCTCTTCGTGTTTTTAAGTTCCAGTTGGCCTCTTTAGTTGATTAGGACATAAGAGGCCTGAGTGCACCACTGGGATCAGTGGAAATTTGTTATTCTCTGTTTAAATAAATTGAAAATAAAATCCACTTTCCAAACAAGTATTTATTAAGGTTTCTTTTGATAGGCTTTCACAATTCTGTGTGATGTGTTGATGATCTTCAGCCATCAGATTATGACAGGAGGACGTGACATGTTGGAACCACTTGTTTACACTCCTGATTCTTCACTGCAATCTGAGCTACTCAGTTTTATTTTAGATCATGTCTTCATTGATCAGGATGATGATAATAATAGTGCAGGTTGGTACAAAACTTATGTTTCCTTCATGTGATTTGCCTTCCAATTAATTAACTAATACATTTGTTTGTCAAGTGCTATTTTTTTTTTCTTCTGGCAATGGTTATTGTGTATGAGCTTGGAGATAGGTTTGACTTCTAAATGTCAACAGACCGTCAAAGCATTAAGTATTTAAACCTGACTATTTTCATGTTTCAAACTCTTTCCAGATGGACAGCAGGATGATGAAGCTAGTAAAATTGAAGCATTGCACAAAAGAAGAAATCTACTTGCAGCTTTCTGTAAACTCATTGTATATACTGTGGTGGAAATGAATACTGCTGCAGACATTTTCAAGCAATATATGAAGGTAAATCTGAATCTTAGTGGTGATACTTCTTAGAAGTATTAAAGTACAGAAACTGAACTTTTTAAATTGTTATTTAATTTGTTCCTTGTGAGACAACTGATTAAAAGTGTGAAGTCTACAAAAGCTCCAAAGCAGTTCGTAGGCCTAGTAAAGTTGTTCCTCCTTGAGAGGGGAAAAATGGCTGAGTTGGTTTCACAGTTCCTATGTAGGCAGTGTGGAGAGAAGGAAGCCTGCTAATTATTTTGTTTCCAGTGAATGTATTTTCTTAAGTATGTCTGTTTGATGGTCTGTTTTTACTTCAGCTAGAAGTTCATCAAGCTTTTTAAGAATCTTCTCGCAAAGATAAATTTTATGTCTGGCTTCATGAAATAATTTAAGCTTGAATTTTTTGTAGGAGAAAAGAAAATTGAGTTTTCTTCCTTCTTCCCCACACCCTCCCCCCTCTCCAGGAAAGTGTGCTCTTTATATCTGTCTCTGTCTTTGTTAAATATAAAATCCCTTCGTAGCTCCTGAGATTCACAGCTGCACAATGAGTTCTCATTTTGTGATCGTGTTAAAACTTTGCTCCTTAGTGATTACATTAAAAGAAATTAAAATCTGGGCAGCCTGCTTTTGGCTGTGTGTCCTACATATATTTTGAATCACTAAGTAACTAACTGGGTCTTCATTGGACTTCAGATACTTCAGAAAATAAACAGGTGACTGTCTTCATTGGAAAAACTGCTATAAAGTTTTCCATAAGTGCTTACATTAAGGAAAGGAAATTTTAAAAAAAAAAGAAATCCTCCCCATCAGAGTTATAGTAGTTACTAAAAAGATTAGATTCTAATCTTGTACCCTGAAGGCGGAGAACATGTGTCATTAACAAATGTGTCATGGCCTTAAAGATAAATAGGTCATTCTACCTCTAAAGTAATACCAATGACATTAAACCGTGCTGTCATGTACAAACATGAACATGTTAGGATTTTTTTCCTTTTCAAAGTGTGAATTCTTCTTTCAAATGTAATGTTTTCAACTAAAATCAAAATTAACCTATTTTGTGTGATTTTTTTCCTAGTATTACAATGACTACGGTGATATTATTAAAGAAACAATGAGTAAAACAAGACAGATAGACAAAATCCAGTGTGCTAAAACACTTATTCTTAGCTTGCAGCAGGTAAGAATGATTTACAATACTTTGTGCATGAAATTCCTTACAGTATATCACGTGTTGTTGCTTGATAGCTTGAGTGAGGTATTAATGAAAAAACTCTTAGGAAAAGTAGGGAGAAATAGGCACAGATTGAAACACATTTTGTGCAACTATTTGAAGAACTAGTGAAAGTTTGCCTGTGCTTACTAAACAATGTCCTACTGAAAAGTCTGTAGGAGAACCCTGTACATACCAAACATTGCAACTGTGTGATTCCTTGTTATTCTAAAACAACAGTTTAAGCCACAAATTCAGAGATGTGTTGTGAAATTTCTGGTTAACCTATTTGTGAACAGATTAACAAGGCAAAACGCTTCCATGTTGTGTTGTGCTACGTTTCCCCATGCTCTTTAAAACCAGTCTTAGTCGTTCAGTATTTCTAATGTGTGGTAGGGATTTGAGATTAAATCATGTTTTACTGCTCTTTTCAGTAAATAAGCTTTTTTTGAGAAATTCAGTCAGGAGTCATTTGCTCACATGAGCCATCTGCATGAATCTTATTTACAGTATTGAGGAGATAAGTTCAATAAACCGCATCACTGCAAACCACTTTAATCCAATGTAAATCTTTGCTATTGTTGAGAGTACAAAGCTATCCCAGTTTGTCCTCTTTCCCCACCCCTTTATTTGAGTACTGGAGTTCATGCAGTTGCATTAATGTAGTTGAGAATTATCCCAAAAAAATCCTTAATGAGGCCCCTAAACTGGTTTATCCGTATGGATATAATAGCCAGTACAGGAGAAGGATGAGACCTTTATTTTTTGTAGCACCATGACTTTAGCTGGCGGAAACTACAACACAAAATACACAACTGAAGTCTGTGTTCTCCTTGTACAGGTTTTGCTGACTTTTCACCAGTTTGCAACTACTTGTGATATCAGGAAAATTCTACTGTTATTAATCTTTTCTGCCTCACAGGCAACCTGCCCCATATATTTTAAAGGGAAGACAGAGAAAGTAGATGTAATAAGTACAGTTTCATGCAAAATAGGAAGGCAGTTACATTACCCTAATAGGACAGTAAGAATAACATGAAAGTACCCAAATATTTAACAATATTTGGTACCTTCCAAATGTAAAAACACACAACATATCAACCAACCAAATAAAAGCTGCTAAAGCCAAAACATCTTGAACATGTAAGCTGGCATTAAAAAAGAAACTGAGCAGAGAGGAAATACTGAAAATGACAGTGGATAAAGGGAATAACTGAGTTGGAGTGAGCTGCAGCAGCATAGAAAAACTATGCCATTGTGGTCCAAAGTCAACTAAGTCTGGTTTTATTTTCTTTCCTTCATTATTCTTCTTCCATTATATATGGAAAATATACAAAAAATGAGTTATATCGGAGTAGTAGTTTGACAAATTGTCATAAAAAAGCCATGTAGAATTTAGCCCATTTTTTTTCTTCCCTGTTAGTGTGCACATCAGGGTATCGTAGATGTCCCACTTAGGGAAGCGCTGAAATCTGTTGTCTGACGTAGTTGGCTTCCTTGAAATGTGCACATGTCCGAGCTTATCTCAACCAAGAGGAGCCTTATCTTAGCTTTCCTAAGCCTGCACATTTGTCTTTTGGGTGTCAGGCTGTAAAAACACGTTTTACTGAAACTTAACTTCATAAAGTTTGGTACAAAACTTGTCATAATCTTTTTTTAAAATAAATTAAAATCTCCTTTTTCATTTCAAACAGCTTTTCAATGAAATGATTCAAGAAAATGGTTATAATTTTGACAGATCATCACCGACATTCAGCGGCATAAAGGAGCTTGCTCGACGTTTTGCTTTAACATTTGGACTGGATCAATTGAAAACAAGAGAAGCTATTGCTATGTTACACAAGTAATTGTGTGCTTTGTATTACTTCCTCATTCATAAATGCTTCTTGCCTAACGTGATTGAAGTATTTTTCTTCAGTCTAATGCTGTTAGTTTAATACAAACTGCATCGGCACTGCAGATGTTAATTTTATATATTGTGTTTCCAACTTAGGCAGTGACTGTGTTTCTGTCTGTGAATTAAACCCAAATGTTAAATAATGTTGCTGTTCTTTAGGATTGTTGTATAAGGCTGTAAATGATAGCAGCATTGATACTGTCATGAAAAAGCATTTTTAATGTCTTGTTCATAACAGTAAAAACTGATTTATGGAGTCGTCAGTGGTGGTGATCTTTACCACATGCAGAAAACTTGAAATGTGAGTAAGAAACATTAGGACAAGAGGAGTGCATCCATGTTCAAATTATGAATTGTGTTCAAACCTTTTTTTGCTAGAACATGGAAACACTGAATGGTTACTTTCTTGAAATAGGGAAAAGGTGTTCAGTGTTGATAGCACCTAGTGCTTAGAGCTTTTTCTACAGTTCGTGCCTTACGTAGTTTGTTTTTAATGTTTTCTTAGGGATGGCATAGAATTTGCCTTTAAGGAGCCTAATCCACAAGGTGAGAGCCACCCACCTCTGAATTTGGCATTTCTTGATATTCTGAGTGAGTTTTCCTCCAAACTTCTCAGACAAGACAAAAGAACAGTGTAAGTATTTTCTTGGTATGATTAGTATTTGTAATGATAACTGCAAAAAGTGTGCATCTGAATATGCATGTGTGTGTATTGCAGTAACCTAAAATAGAACCTCAGGAACATAAACACAACTTCACAGTGATGCAGTCAAATATAATCACAAAGGATAAATTATATTTGCTTTCGTTTTCTCACTTTATGGTGGATGAAGAGAAATCGTATTCTGAGTTTCTCATTAACAGGCTTTTTTGTTAAGTCAGAGAGGAGTCTTGGGTGATGATGTCAGTAGTTAACTTATGTTGACAAAGTAATGTCGTGTTGCAGGTATTTTGCATCTTTCTAATTAATTTTTTCCATTTAAAGGTATGTTTACTTGGAGAAGTTTATGACCTTTCAGATGTCTCTACGAAGAGAAGATGTGTGGCTTCCTCTCATGTCCTACAGAAACTCTTTATTAGCTGGTGGGGACGATGATACTATGTCAGTAATTAGTGGAATTAGCAGTCGAGGATCTACAGTAAGAAATAAGAAAACAAAGCCAGCAACAGGGAAACGGAAAGTACCTGAAGGTAGAACTTCTCGCATTTTAAAATGTACTACTCAGAAACTGTATTTGTTGATCCCTATTTGTTAGCTTGAGTGAATTGGCATACTTTAATATTTTTGTTTGTTTGTTTCTTTGATTTTTTTTTTTTAACAGAATAACTTTATCTGCATTTTAGTGGAAAACCTATTTATCTGAGGAGTTTGAATAACATTAACATTGGGGCACAAAAAGAAATAAAGGCACTGCATTGTATTAAGTTACAGAAAATAAAAGCATTCTAGGTACTAGCCAGGGCTTTGGGGGGGGGGGGGG
>PPHD01000258.1:0-40642 GCA_002909625.1 Bambusicola thoracicus | reverse complement strand
AAAAAAAAAAGAAATGTAAAGGACAAGTAAACAATTTGAGGATAAGCTACACTTTTTGTTGGAAAAATCAATATTTTATTTATGTGCTATCAGTTTATTTCCGGATCACGAGAAGTATTCCCTCTTAGTTTTAACCTAACAGCCTGAGAGGTGTTTGGTACAGATTTGAGCTCCTCTCTTCATACATTTGCTGGCTATACTAAATAACCACGAGCTCTGCTGGATTGCCGTTTACATCCACGAAGCGAATTAATAGTCGGATTGATTTTCTTATGGCGATAGAAGCAGAAGAGTGTCAGTATTTAAAATTAAACGCAAACTTCAGCAACAGAATGTTTGTATGGATTATGAAAACATTATGTGGAGCAGAATTATAACCGCTTTTTGATCTAAAACACTCTTTTATTCCAAAAGCTTCATGCTAGCCTTCTCAGAAAGGTCCAGAAACTACAAGTGACCAGAACGTAACAGGTCTCAGTCATGCTTGCCCATTTCCAACCCTGAAAGTTTGCTTGTCCTTTAAGAAAAATGTAATGTTGTGAAATTCCTTCCAGTAGTGCCACTGTATTTTGTCTCCAAATAAAAGAAGCTTATTGTAGTATGTTTGCAGAAAAATTCTAAACAAAAATTATACAGCTTATTAGAGTGTGGGAATAGGGATCTAAATTTTAAATAAAATTATATATATATATAAATTGGTGCTGATTTTATAATTGCGCAGTTTGTTTAGTTTTTTCTTACTTTTAAATTCCAACTTAAAATTATGAGGTTTCAGAAATATATTGAAAGTTTAACAATGTTTAAAAATAGAAGAGCATGAGAACTCATGCTTTAAAAATGATTTTTAAATTTGTATTTTATATTGTTTTATCTATCTGTCTTTGCAAGCAGTCTTCAGGTTAAAGATACTTCTAACAGGTTACAGTACATTTCCTCTGTATGTAAATTAGATTGGATAATAGAAATTCATAAACAACCCATAATCTTCTTTGAAAGCTAAGCTTTAAACTTCATTTTGTGTCCATTCACAAATAAATTAAATTTGGTCTAAAACAGAGAGTGGATTTATGCCATTTTGACATCGACTCATTTTGCAAGGCTTAGGCAGCTAGACATCATTTTAAAGGAAATATTAACTTATATTACATATGTATATTTTTTGTCAGTTGTCTCTCAGTTCTCAAGGTATATTATTTTAATCATTCCATGCCTTAATACGCTTGCAATACAAGGATCTCCCCGAATGGGTGAACACAAAAAGGCTTCCTGTTTTTAGACTTGGAAATTAAACATTCGGCTGTGGTAGCCAAAAACCATAGGTTATCTAAAGGATCACGATAAAGTATAATTATTTTACTAAATCACGGGATAACAACAAACTCAAAACTAGATCTGCCTAACTCATCTTACATAAATAAATACTCATGTCTAAAAGTACTGCCTATATTGTTTTTCACACCACTGCATTTAATAGAACTGCTGAGAGGACTGTATATATGATTTTAAACTTAAGTTGATTTTTCTTACTCTTGAAGGAGTGTTTCTTTGTGAAAGCAGTTCTTACAGCTTTGTTTTCAACCAGCTAAAAATGTTTTATATATTTACCTTAACCTGTTGTCCTCCACATTCTATTGTCCTAATTGTACTGTTTTCTGATTTGTATTTATGTCTTGAGACAGTAACTTTTTGAATAAAAATAAACCTGCAGTATGTTGTATGTTTGATCTTTTTAAATCGGGGATAGGGGAGGACGGTGAAGAACGGGGAACGAGTAATGCAAATGTTATGTTTATAGAAATCGGAATCTTTTTCCATGTCTTTTAAGTGTTTGTCTCAGAGTTGGGATAATGTATGGAAAACTGCACTGTTTTATATTTGTAATAAATTGTACAAGTTTTTAAAATGTGAATAAAGCACTAATTGGGTTAATAATTTAAAGTAGAAAAGTTATGCAATCATGATTGTTTGAAATATGCTTTGAGTTCAACTTGTTAAAAGAATTAGCGGTGTAAATACAGAGCGAGCTTTTCCAGAGGTTAGTACCTGCAAATAAAATTTTTAACATTTGTATAGAACTTTTACATGCCAAGAAATCGATGGTTAATTATTTTCGTGTTACGTTTTTTAAAGACGTGCCGATAGCCTTTTGTGCTCCTTTCTTTTTCCTTCGACCTTTTACCTGACGTTACTCAGAATGCTTTTGATTCTGATACTGTCCATAGCCGAACTGGGCCGTTGGGTAACATCAGCTGAAATGTGGCTGACTGTATATACTGCTTTCCAGTCCTTCTATGTATCATGCACCTGATAAACGTTGTCGGCTTAACTGGCAAGACAACACAGCAGTGAGGGGAGAGAGCTCCTTTCTGGTAGAAGCCCTTAAGGGGTTCCTCGTGAAATCTTACTGATAGTATTTCTCGTCCCTGCTAGTGTAACGGGATGGGCTTTTCTGCTTCCTCACTACACGTGTTCATTCCTGGCTAAATCTTGCTGTAAGTTCAATAATAATATCTCGTGGAAAATGGTATTAGTAGGTCTAAGTTGATAACGTAAGGAAAATACCTTCACTGTTCAATGTACGATCTGTTCTAGTCGGAGCTTCTTGGTACAGATGCCTGTAAATGAAAGAAACCTGACTTTCGAAAGGATATGTGATAAAAATGTAGAGAATAACAAACGCTTCAAAGAAAGTAAAGGCTGTCCTCTGATTGACTGAAGAGGCCACAGAGAAGGTATTGCCACTGAATGAAACTGAAAGGCGTAGTCATCAGATATTCTGTAAAAAAAGTATTTCCTGATATTAAACAACCAAAGACAATATGTAAGAAGCTCATGATTGCTGTTGTTTTTTTTACCCCTTTGGATGGTGCGTTCCTAATTCATATAGCTTGTTTTTTAGGGTCCGTAAATTCACTTCTTCTCTAATCTTGGTTTAACTAGGCAATTGCCACATCAAATTATGACTTTTCTCTGTTTCCCAGATTACACATGCATTTGTCAGAGCACACAGCTTCCCAGTCCCCCGTACTGCTAGCTTCCTCCTCATAAAACATTTAATGCTTATTTAGAGATTGACTGCTTTTCAATCCATAGCCACTTGACTTTGTTTTTCAGTGGCCTGATTAATGTCACAGCCTACTTTGTTCATTGAAGCCTTTATTGAAACTGACAATTCCTGCTTCAGAATTCTGACAAAGTACAAATTGGTTCCTTAAAAATACTGCTTAAATATTTTGACTGCTTTAGTTTAATTTTAGTTCAATTTTGCATGGATGCCCCATCCCTGGAGATACCCAAGGTCAGGCTGGACCAGGCTCTGGGCACCTGATGGAGCTGTGGGTGTCACTGCTCATTGCAGGGGGGTTGGTTGGACCAGATGGCCTTTAAAAGTCCCTTCCAACTCTAAGGATTCTATGACTCTATTATAATGAATTTATGGTACGGAATGGCTTATTCCATTCCCTATTGTTCATAATTGTAAGTGCACTCTATTAGTGAGATTTCTGATATTGACGTCCAAAAGGGGTCATTTGTTTAGAGGGAGATGGTATGTGGTTGAAAAATATAGTAATGCAGGACAAAAAACAAACAAAATTGATATTCACTCTGCTTATCATTTGTCTCCCCTCTTTCTTGCTGCTGAGCTTTCCTTAATTACAATAAATCTTAATTTTTACATATATAAAAATAAATGTGTTTTAACAACTGAGCTTACGGTTGTCATACATTTTGGTAGATGAGTGCTTTCCTACTAGAAGTTAAGTTGCTTTCTTGTTGTGGTTTTTGTAGTTATTGCCATGTTTTATAGGTGGAAATCACAATAGCATTACAGAGTTACGAAGCCCTGTGCCCCTCAAATTACCCAAAGCATGTTAAATTGGTGTTTTGGTATCTGTCTGCCAGAACCCCATGTTAAAACTATTATTGCTATTTTAGAGAATATGTTCACTTCTTTGTGATACAACCATGAGCTGCACTTCCAATTTTGCAAGGGAAATTTGTGTTCAGCTTGTAACAGATTGAATTCTGCACTTCTAAAAAAGGTCCGTTAAGCTATGGATCAAAATACCAAATCCTCTAGGGGTTGCCTCCAGTAAGGAGGTGTGAAGTCAGTAATTGCTTCTTGTTAAAGCGTTCAGGTTATAAAGTCAAGGGTTTGGAGGAAGATCTTAGATAGGGTGGTGCCCTGGGCAGGGCCAGCATCCGCTCAGTGCGAGTTGGGTGGACGCTCCTGGAGTGCTCTGGCAGAAGTGACACACATCCCACGTTTCCATTTTGTGGGAGCATCTTTGAGAACACTTTGTGCTGGATGCTACTATCGCTGTGACGTATTTCTCATACATTTAGTGGGGACGATGCACTTGTGCTTGCTTTGCCCTTCTCTAGGTGGCTTGTTTGGTCCCTCTGGACTTCAGCATTTCTCTGCCAGCCATGCTCTTACCTCCGCCTGCAACAGCTTTTAATGGGCAGCAGTTGGCTGGGCTCGGTGCAGGCCCTGCGCCATGGCTAACCCATCCGGGTTGGGTTGGGTTGATTCAGGGTGCTGGGGCTCCATCGCAGCCATCTGACTTCGCACTGCCAGCCCGAGTGCAGGATAGCATGTGCAGACGTGGAGCGCTGCTGGAGCTCCACTTGGCAGCTGTAGTTAGGTGCTGCACCGTATGGCTGTTCCAGGAAGCCATGCAATTTGCCTCTGCTTTTTAAATAGCAGTTAAACCACATTTCTTGAGTGACATACACGCAGACCTCTTATTATTTTAGCACACTCTTCACGGGTTTATATTCTGTTTTCTTCATTTTAGACTGTTGAACTCCACCAACAGCAAAAATGCAAACCACATCCACTTGTTTTTGCTATCGTGCACAAAAGCACTTTGAGACGTGGTGTATCTTGTATCATCTGTTCTTTGTGCTTTTCGGCTTAAACTACTGAGCTGTCTTTTACATACCTGGTCTGGAGTATCACCTGACAAAACCCGTCTTTCCATTACTTCTGGTGCTGGCATATGGTCTTCTGCATCTTGAAAAACAGATTATTTTTTTGCATTTTTTTTTTATTTTTTTCTTTTTCATGAGCTCTCCCACTGCAGCCAGGAATGGCAGTGCATCATGAACCCGGGTTGGATAAGGGAGGTGGCTTTGTTGGTGGAACTCTCTTGTTTTCATTCTGTTGGATGTACTGAGGGGGTTACAGTTGAAGGATGGAGCACATAAATATTGGTAGCTGGAGAAGCCTGTGTGTTTGGACTATCAGGAGTTTGTTTGGGAACATTTCATTTTTCATGCTCATTTCAATATCTTGTACTTGGTGAAAGCAGCTTGTTTGAAGTGCCGTGAAGCTAAAAGGAACAGGTGCTCTACTTAAAGTTGCTTTCATTACAAATTCTTTTTTTTTAACCTTGCAACACTTCATCTTCCACTTCAGAATGACTTGTAACTCGCACAGTTCCCAGGCTCACCTGAGATGGGTGTGTGAATGTGACAAGAAGCAGCGCTGTATTACAGCAGTGAGAGTACTAAGGAGGGGATTTCAGCTATTTGCATTACCTTCCTTTCTCTAGGATTTGTGTTGCATTTACCAAAGAGAACATCTTGTTTATGTTGCCTGTGTTGTGCTGCTGTTTTGTCACAAGTTGTGACAGATGCATGGGTGCTGTGGGTTTACAGTGTAGAAGTGTCATCTCTTCGTATGCTGTTGTCTTAGTCTGCAGTATTAGATCTGGGTCGTGCTCCATTATTAATAGTGAAAAGATTTGTCCTTTAGACATCCGCTGAATCCCTGCCTCCAAGGGAGTTTATATATATGTAAGATCTCTTATTCATATAACAGCAAGGGATATTGTGTGGTATGATCTTGCTCATTGGAAACTGATGGGGTGGTCAGCATGAGCTCGGCAAATACAGGCAGCTCTCACCTGTAGGCACAGTGAGGTAATTCATTTTTCATCAGAAAACATTATGGACAAATAAAGCTACTTGATTCTGGGTCAAGACTTTCAGACCATGGTATTCCAGGAATAAAAAGGCAGGTTTGCTCTATCAGCACAAGGTACACCTCCTAACTGTGCAGCGGGAGAGGAGTGGGGACATTTCCACTGGTGATGTTTTACCTGAGATCTTATCCAAACTCTTAAAGGGTAAAGCAGTTCTAACTCATTCCAGCCTATTTTTGAAGTCCCCTTGCTTGAAGTGTCCCTGTTCTGTTCTCCCCTTCCACTCCTGAAGTGGTGCTGTAGCAATGGCAAGTGGGCAGAAGCATTCCTCTTGGGGTATTCAAGTGATGGGCATGCAGGGGAATCTGCTTTATCAAATTGTCCTACTTAACCTGCATGCATACAACAGAAGCATTATTACTTGAATTTAAGAACAGTGATTCTTCTAATGATCAACTTTTCCCTTATGATTTTAAGGTACAGAGGACAGTGTGTGCCGCAGGAATTAGGTCTGACTGGTTGGGGGAGCTGAGGCTTTCAAGGCAGATGCCTGTTATCAAGTAAACTGATGCACTGATTACAAAGAGTTCTTCTCTCAAAGAGGATGCTAGCAATTATGCAAAGTGAAGCTCAAGTTAGTAATACCACGCAGTTCAAATCACTGCAAGGGTATTCTCAAAAGTGACTTGCAGCTCTTGCAAAAGTCAATTGAAAGTCTTAATTCTGCTTACATTCTAGTACCGTGGTGTTCAGGGATGAGATTCATGTAGATATGGGTAAATAATTTGTGGTAAAGTATTCATTCAAGTTGGCCACTTTGCTTTGTTCAGGCACCAGGTGTTTTTTCAGTTACTTCTGGTAGGACTGTCCCTTGCTCAGCTTCACGGATTTGTTTTCCTGCAACCCTTCTGAAATACGGCTGGCTTTCCTAGTTTGCTTTGGTCCATATTGTGGTGGGGGTATTCTGTTGTCTTCATATCCTGTTTAGAGAGCCAGGGCTTTTTAATGATGTTTCAGCCCAGCTCATACTATCTAACACATCACTGACTGAAGGTAGCATTCATATTAGCACGCAGCAGCTTTAGAGCTTTAAGATAGCCCTTACACTCCAACCAGACTGTGCAAAGCTGCAAGCAGTTTGCAGCATCCAAGATGTTTGTTACAACATCCAGAATGTATGTTACACCATCCAAACAGCTCATAATTTTTAGTAAGGCTGAAGAACCATTGGTTGAGAAAGAGCTCTGCAGGTCATCTAGCCCAGCGTCCTGTGGAAGCTGTGTGTCACCCACACCTCTTGGCACCAACCTAACTGGAGCAGCTCTTCCGTAGCTGAATCCTCAGTCCCCTCAGTTGGCGGCCATGTTTAGGTTCAGCCAAGTCTCAGCAGGCATCTTCAGAATTTCAAGGCAAATATGTATTCTACTCTACGTCATGTTAATACATGACTGCTTTATGGGAGTATTTAACATTCTGGCTGTGCTCGCTCAGTCGCTTGGTCTCACGAGGAGTGTTGCTGTGGGGGATGAGCCGGGTGGGTTTGGATATTCCAGGCTGGAGCTGCTGCATCCTTCTGGAGCTGCCCTCTGTGGTTCGTGGCTGTTGGAGCCTTAGGTGAATTGCCCTTCTGTCTGACAATGAGTTAATTGCTCCATTTAAAGGGGCCAAATTCTGTATCTCAGGAAAGTATTCGTGTGTTAGGAAAATATTGAATTACAGGAGCTTTTAATGGAAATAAAGAGCCAGTGGAGCATAAAGATAAAAGAGGAGATGTTTGTGCAGTGATAGTCGGTGAGAAATTTGAGAGCAGGTTGTATTTGTCAGTGCTGTTAGGATGTGATTTACGGGTGTTCGGGCTGAGATGTGCAGTGGGAAGCGCTGAAGTGCTGCACTGTTGTTGAGGTGAGGACGTGGGTACTTACACAGGAGGCAGGGGCACGTCAGTGGTGGTCTGCTTCTGAGGAGGGGGACTTCAGAGTTCTTCTTAGATATCTAGGGAAGAGAACAGTTTCTGTTCAGGCTTAAATGCAACATAAATACCACTAACTTCATTCTAGGACCCAAAATAGCACAGAGGTGTGAGTGATGGTGCGTTACACCATGCGGGTATCCTGTAGATCCTCCAGCTGCCTGATAGACACCCGTGCTTCCACAGCATAAAATGATCTGCTGCAGGACTGTGGTGGGCTTGCTAGATTTCAGGAGATGCACGGTGTATGGGAACTGTTGAATCACGGCCTGAACCTCTGATTGACCACCTGAGGCGAGCGCTGTGTCAGCTTGCAGAGGCACAGGTGAATGCAGTTTCACCTGAGTGACCAGAAGGGGTGGAGCATGGCCTAGACCCCATTTAAGGGCTGACTCCTAAGGAGGAAGGATCTCTATCTGAAGATCCTCCCTCTGGGAACCCTTTGGCGAGCCCAGGACACAGGTACAATCTTTATTTCATTTCTGCGTTGTAACAGGATGATCTTTCCAATCTAATACCTGTTTGCTATACAGCCATACACATGGATATCAGAATGGTTCCTTTATGAGACTCAGACTGTGTATTTCCGCACTCTTACTGTAATGCCTTCTGGGGAAATATTTGGGCTTATTTCACGTCCTGGCAGACATGCATTGTTTTGGTCAGCTGTTTTTGATTGCTTCCTGAGTTAGTTATTCCATTCCCATCATAGTGAGTGCTCCCACTAGTTCTTCTCCCTGTTCAGCAGGCATTTAGTGCAGAAGCCAATCAAATCCAACTTGGGATATTTTCCCTGAACTTACTTTTTCTCAAGGTCTCCTTTCCAAATCGACTTGCCACAGCTGCCCAGCTTCTCAGCCTGCAAGATGCTGGGTTTACCTTTTGGTTGCTCTGTGCCCACCTGGCCCTGCAGCCAGCACCCACGGCCCCAGTAAGGCATCTGCGCAGTGCAAAGCATTTTGATAAGAAATGCCCAGCAAACACTAAAAACAGTAACACGAGCTGGCTGCTGCTGAGTGCTAGCTGATGAAATACAATACACAGGTGTATTGTTTCCCTGATAACAGTAAATCAGTTCATTTCAGCGTGTGGATGAAATCAGCAGCCTCTCCCAAGTGCTGCTGTCCACTCTTTACTGCCTAACCTTCCATTCCCTAAAACTGTTACAATTTCTTAACTCATTTGCACAGTTGTTGAAAGTCTTCTTGGCTTACAGAAAGATAGATTTTAAAGATGTGATACATATATATATATGCATATATTAATTTGAATAGTTTTAAACAGGAATGTGTGTTACTTCACATTCAGCTCCTTGGCTGTTGTCAGGACCAAACAGATGCAGCTCCTGACCCAGGCAGGTCTGATCAGTTGCATTTAAAAGAATTTAGCACCTGTCAAGTTGAGCAGACTTTCCACTGAATAATGAATGTTTCTGTCTCCGCCCCCTTTCAGTGGTAGTTAAAGTCACTTTGGTGCTATGGATGGATTTGTCCTAATCCAGGCTCCTCTTCCCCTCAGTGAGGTATCACTGCAGCAGCAAAATTTTAAGGGAAGCCAGAGTAGAACTGTCTCTTTCATGAGCAACAAACATACAACCTGGGGTGAGCTAGTTTCCTTGGCCTCCATCTGACCAACACACCTTTGGCTGCACAAACCTGGCTGATGCTTCATGGCCTCTGCAATGAGGGGCAGCAGGGACTGAGCTGGTGGCATCCCTGTGTGTGCTGGAGAGGTGGGTTTGGGCTGAGGGGCCACAGAGGGCTGTGCTGGAAGGGGGGACACAGTACTGATGAGCCATGGTGGGATGGCAGTGAGTGTCCTCACAGCAGGGACTGAGGCCCGTGAGTCCCTCAGGAGGACACTGAGGGGGAAGATGGCACTCCTGGGGAGGTGGGGCACCCCTCTTGTGTCCATGTGGGCAGTGTGCTGGGAAAGGCTCACTCCAGGAGATCCCTACAGGTGGGTTTTCACCACCTCGGTCCAAAGGTGAGTTTTAGCAAGAACGGGCTCCTCTGTCCCTCAAAGTTGCTTAACAGAAGGCTGAGCTGTGGGAAGCGCAGAGCAGGTGTCCAACTTTCATATCTCTTCTCAGGTGCCAGGATGGTGTCTAAGCAGTTTGACAGATTTGCTTAAATTATTACAGTGTATTGCAGTATTAGTCAAATCTGTGATTCTCTGCAAGGCTGATGGAAACCACATGCAGCCTCTCACCTAACAGGTTTCCTAATCACCTCTTCCAGCGCGTCACAAAAGACTGCTTTGTGCAGCTTTTGAAAGCTTATGTGCAAATCAACCTTCATCTTTAACAAGTGCCACATACGAGCATCTGAATAACGCTGTGACACTCGGCCAGGCTGCAGATTTGGGTTTCACTTCCCCATGTACAGATAACTGCTTACAAAAGTGGTAACCTGTAGTGGCTGGAGGGGTCTTTAAAGGTCCCTTCCAGCTCAATCCTTTCTGATGGGTCAGGTGGGGACAGATGGATGCAGTGCAGGGGCTGGGGGAAAGCAGCAGGTTCCCTGCCCAACCACCTGGGTTCGTTGATGAGTCCTTGGAATCCTCTTTGCTGCCTTCCAGTGGGGCTCTGTGTATGTCTTATATAAATAAATGTAGTGAGGGGCCTGGAAGGTCATGCAGTGCACCCAACTATAAAGGCCGTGGTGGGGCTGTAGGGCAAGCTGTAGCCTTGCCAATGTGTGCAGATGTGTGGGCTGGGATCTCATATGGGCATCTGGGGGGACCTGGGAGTGGAGGGGAAGAGGGATGGGAACCAGCGGTGGAGAGAAGATGAGATATGCGGTGGGGAAAAAAGCACACCATGGAGTGTGGGGAAACAAGGGAATTGCGTATCAGCCAAGAGCTTTACCTGGCGGTTTGGTGGAGCTGCACGTGTCCCAGGACAAGGAGCCCTTAGGGAGAAGGACTCCTGTGCAGGGGTGCTGCTCCCTCTAGGCTGCTTCACCCAGCAGGGAAGGCTGTCGTGGCCCTTCCCGACAGCTCCGGGGGCAGAGAGGAGTGTGTTTCAGTTGAAAGCATTTCCTTGGCATGGAACACTCCATCCTTCTCGGCTACTTGAATAAATGATGTTTTTTTCTGGTGCAGTAATCCCACTGCATCTTTGAGATTGCATTGAAGTGGTCTGAGCTGGCTCACTAAAAAAACAAAAAAAAAAAAAAAAGCAAACCACATTTATTCCTCTAAATATATAAATGTATCTGAATATTTGCATTTCTGTTTCAAATGGGGTTCAAAGCAGCCGGCTGCAGCGGTGGTAATTTGTGGGCGATAGCTGTGTTTCATCTCTCGGTGCCGCCCCACGCTTTCATGCCAGGTCTTTTAACAGGTCCTGAATTCCCCCGAGGATGAGGACTGCTTTAGGAGTGTGTCCTCTAATCTGAGCAGCAGGCAGCAGAGTGGCCTTGTGAAGGGCCATCGGTACAGCTGTGTGCTTAAGTCAAAGCAGTGTCTTTGAAAACCCAGATACCTGTGCTTTGGTCAAAGCCACTCGGTGCTGGATTTTCACTCTGAGTTACTTTGAGTATCCAGCTCAAAATTTTATCAACTCTTTCAGGATGAGCTGCGTGCTGCCTTTAAATGCTGCGGGAGAAAGCACGCACAGCATCGCTAGTGGGAATGGATTGGGAAAGCTGTGTGTCATGTGTAGGGTGGCTGGGTTAAAAAGGGGTAAATGAGGGTTTGGGACACATAGAGGCCTGCCCCTGCGCTCGGGGCTATTGCTGGCAGGTTTGCATTTTGTTGTGCTGAACACCAGTGGGACTCTCGCATGTGCAGTTTCAACATCAGGGTGAATGGAATTTAACAAGGCAGCTCAGAGCCCGACACGGTGCCGGCTGAGTCCTGCCTTGGGACCTTGCTTCGGCCCCTGCTGCTGTCACCTCTGTCCCCGGGCACTATTGTGTTCCAGCGGGTGCCCGGAGCTCCTGGCTTCCATGCAGTCATGACACTGTGAGTATCTCTCTGCTCTGTGGGAGCACCAGATGCAGGCTGCTCCCTGCCGCTGCACCCGCAGCGGGGAGGGGGACGTGTGCCCACGCTGACTGGTGGCTGCAGAGGCGCACGGATGGGAAGAGCGGCATCTCAGCTGTCTGATTAATATGTAAATGTACCCCGCTATGTGCCAGTGCTCTTAATGAAGTAACTCGCGCTTCTGCCTCCGTATATTAAAGGTGATTGATGGAAAAAGCACTTCAGGTGCCTGCTGGAAAGCGTAAAAGTTGTTTTTGTAGACGTCTTTCCCCTAGAAAAAAGCTGTAGACCTAAGGCTGAGATTTCCTCTGGGAGAAAAAACAACTCAGCCCGAGTTTAATCTAAACTAATCCAAATTGTTGGCCACGCTCCTGCAGTATCTGTAAATTCTCAGATAGGAATAATCCATCAGCATCTCGTACAACAATCCGCCTGCTCTCTTAAATAAACCATCTCCTGGGCCGTGCTTGCAGCTGATGCCTCCCGTGCAGCCGCGGTGGTGCTTTATGGAGAGGGCTGTGGGCTGAGTCAGGGGGCACAGCCTCATGGGCGGTGGGTGCTGCTTCACCTCCTTGGCCTTCCCCACCTGTAGCACATGGAGCATGGGTTGGCTGACGCTACCTGTGGGGCTGGCTTTGGCGGGGGGGGCTTTGCCACAGCAGTAAAGTTGGGTGAGATGCTGCAGGCTGAGTGCTGTGTAACACCTTTGTGCTGCGAAGCTCTCAGCTGTGCAAGATCTCACAGAGATAAAACTGTGCATCTTGCTGCAGCTCTGCCACTGCGCCTGGGGTGCTCCCAGCTGGGCCCCTTGGCCGGGTGAAGTCCTGTTGCAGGGGCTTGGTAATTAAGCTCCATTATTCAGTGAACTTTCCTTCCTACCACCACATGCTTGGGCTGCTTTCCTGCCTGAATGCCGCAACCTGGATGCGTGCTCCAGCATTTCAAGTCTATGTTTATTTTTCTTCCCGTTCCACCAATGCAGGAGTTGACTCCTCGTGCGCTCTGCACAGATAATGGTTTATTGTATTCTGGATGACAAATTAGTTGAAGACCATTATTAGGCAGATGTTTAAAACTTTCAAGGCGGATCAATGCAATTAAACACGAAATAACTCATACAGAGGAATATCTCTGTGTGAGGCTGATGTTTGAGAGCAAAGAGCTCCGTGAGGATTGCTCAGCCCACACCACCACAGGGGGCTGCCCTGGGCTACAGCGTAGGCTGGGTGTGAGGAACTTCAGAAACATTGGGCACTCTGTTGTTTAACATTACAGTAGTTCACGGAGCTAAAATGTATAACATGTGATATATATTAATATGATATATATTCCATGCCTGAGGGATGGGATACCATCCGGAGACCCAGACAGGCTGAGCAGTGGGCCCAGGAGAACCTCATGAGGTTCAGCAAAGCCAGGAGCACCTGGTAGAGCTGTAGGTGTCCCTGTTCATTGCAGGGGGGTTGGACCAGGTGGCCTTTAAAGGCCTCTTTCAACTTAATTCCATGATTCTATGATATATTTATTTACATACATTCACCCTGCAGTTGTGTAACAGCCTATCCAGTGCAGTAATTAGCAGCACAGATCTTGCATCCTTCTGGCTGGATGGTGCCCAAGCTTCCAGTGGTTTGATCCTGCTTTAAGACTTCAAATACTTTGATCCCACACTACAAAAACACGCTGTAAGTTCTCCCAGAGACACTGCTATTTCAACTGCTCCTTAGTTTTTCTGTAATTGGGTGCAGCGTTCTAGCAGGGCTGAGTAGCTCAGCCCCTGGGCCTGGCTGGGGCTGAGCAGTGCCATCAGCCCTGGAGCAGCCCTGTGCCCCACTCAGCCTCTCTCTGCCATTGCCATTCAGCCTTTATTGCCATACCCAAATCTTGTGGGGTTTTTTCCCCCCTTTTTTTCCATCCTAAACTGATTTTAAAGCCTTTCAGTGGTAGCAATGTGCACTGATGTGCTTGTTTTCAAGCTGCAATGGATGTAGTCTCTCAGCAGCATTAATTCCAGCACCCGAGGAGAGAAGGGCTCACCACCTCCGGCTGATGAGTGGGACAGAGCCACGCTGTTATTGAGCAGCAGCCCACTCTGCTCCCCTTGCTCCATCCCCTGCCTCACGGGTGGGACAGATGCTTCCCATTGGCTGCTGGGAGGCTGTGGAGGGAGGGGGGAAAGGCGAGGAAGAGTTAAGAGTTCTGAACAGCGGGATGTGGTGGATGCTTTGCATATCATTTAGCATTTGTGAGAGCAATCATCGCCTGCTCACAGAAGGGTGACACCAAGGCCTGTCCTGTCAGCACAGCACGGCCGGGCATTGGGAAGAGCCCCCCAGCTCTGTGCTGGGATCTGGAAGTGGGCTGGAGACAGGGCTGGGGATGGCCCTGCCTGACACTGCTGTGAGACAGATGTGCGTTGGCGCGTGCCAGGGTACGGCTAATGAAGGATGGAGAGTTATTCCATCACTGTAGGGTTACAGAAAAGAGCTTGATATCTTTTTAATGAGATTGCAAATTAGACTGCTAAAGGTAATAATGTTGTTGTAATTTGCAGAGATATTTGGTTCTTCGAAGCTATTGATTAAGGATTTAGAATTATATGACATTAATACCGTAAGTGTGGAGCAGGTTTCGAGGCAGCTGCCTTGGAAATCTCAGCGTGGCTGCAAGCAGGAGCAGGTGGGCTTCTTTCCTTCCAGTCCCGTGGGCTCAGGCCTTGCTTACTCACAGTGTAATGTGTCTGTTGGTGGTTTGGGAGAGAAAAGAGAACATTCATAGATGACATTAAAACAGAAGAAAGGTGAAGAGTGCAGTAGTAAGTCGCTGAGCATCGGGGGGCTGAAGCTTGGCACAAATAAACAGGGATTGATTTTAATAAGGTCAAACATCAGGTCCCACATCCCGCCGAGCAGCAGCAGGCTGTGATGGCAGGGCAGGGGTTTCTGCCCAGACAAGTAGAGATGAAGGGAGCTGCGGAGAGATTATGGAGAATTAAAGCTCTCCATCCAAAGCTGTAGCCTAAAGGTGTAGGAATAATTTTGGCTGGAGAGAGAGGGTAATTGTCACATCAGGAAGGGGGCACTGTGATTGTGTGACATGAAGAAATTCCTGGACACCCGCTGCTGAGTATGCTCCATACGGGCTGAGGGAGGCTGGGCTGCAAGCAGGGGCATCACAGCACTCAGGGTGTGTTCAGCATCTCCCCTCTGCCCCAGCATAACCTCCTTCAACATCACTTGGTGAGAGCGCACTGTGGCCTCCAAGCATCGCAAATACTTAACAACCATTCCCTTTTCTCAGGGGAGAGTGGCATTGCAAAGAGCCTCCGCATTCCCTAAGCGATCAATAAAGCCCTACAGGAAGCTAGATCGTCCTTTATTAATCTGATGAATTAGCCTAACATGGGAAGGAAGAGATCAACAGCATGGAAAATAAATGCATGCCCTGCAGCAAAGCTTGTCAGCTATGGGAATGGAAGCATCTTTCCTTTTATCCATAACAAATAATCTTGAAAGTTGGGCTGGAAGACCAAAGTGACTGCTGAGGTTTATCAGCGCTGTGTGGATGGAGAAACTTGCTTCTCTTTGAAGAGCAATTACACAATCATGCAGAGACAAGCAGTTCCCCGCTGTGCTGCTGGATTAGAGAGCTTGAATATCTTCCTTCTCATGCTCTAAGAGGGCCTGATTCAGCAAAGTACTTATGTCTGTGTTTGAGCATCAGAGACCAAGGGAGCTCGACGTCAGCCCTGCAGAATCAGGATCCTGGAAACAGAGAGAGGAAGCAGCACTCTGTTTCCATCTGGAACTGGAGAGGGTAAGAGCAAGGAGCAAGTGGCAGCTCTGAGGGGGTGCAGCCCTTGTGCCAGGGTCTTCCCTGGGCTTCACAGGAACACACTGCACACCGACACAAAATGAAGCAGCTCCCTGAAACTGGTGTGATCAAGCCGTGCCTTGCTGCAGCTGCATTGATTCAGTCAGGTCAGGGCTGGCTGTTCTGCAAGTGCAAGCTTGGTCCAGACCTCAGGAAAGTATTTTTGAAGGAAAACACTCAGTTTGTCAGTGCAGAGAGGCTCTCACTGTGAATTGTGCCCCAGTGTTCTTTTACTTTTGGGAAGGACAGAGGGCTTCTCCCCTTGGGTCATTTTAAATGCTTTCTCACCACTTTCAGTACAAACGGTCCCCAGTAGGTCTGTGCGTGCCACTAGGTGTTATCGCATGGCAAGAGGGCACTTGGGTGGGTTCAAAACCAAATTGGAATAATTAAACCCCTTCTGGGTTGAAGCTTTGCTCTGCTCATTTCCTTTCCCAGCCTCGTGGGCAAATAGGATTTTTTTTAACCTTTAATCTAAAGCACTCAATGAGTTATGTAAATCCAGTACAAGGAGGAAGGTTTTTAAGATCTGATGAGGGTACTATGGTCCTCTCCCATTCTGTGAAATTCCTTACAGGGGACAGACGTGCCTGGTTGAGTTTTGTCTCTCAGTTAATCTATGCAGTCATTTGCGGGTGAAAACGAAGAGCTGTGTGTATCTGTTAAACTGGGGTGCATTGAAAAATTATCCTCTTAGTACTGAGCGTGGAGATCCCGTGGTGTAGCTGTAGGAGTGCGCTTCAGGGTTAGAGGCTCTGGAAGCTTCTCATTATAACTGTGATTTATTTTTAATGTTTTTATTTCCTCTCATAAACTAATACTAGAGATTAAGGAGAGTGTATTTCAGGTGATAGTGAAAAACTGAATATTAAGGCAGGGTGCTGAGAATGGGAGTGCATTGAGAGATGGTGAGCGTGACTCATTTCTCTAATGCATGGGGTGAAAGCTTAACCAAAATGAAGCTGGAGCATTACTGTCAGATCCTGAGAAGTGACATTGCAGCCTCTCCAGGGGTGCTGAGAGGGGAATGGCTGGGGAGCAAGCCAAGGAGCAGTGTGACCCCATGAGGAAGGGCTGGCACTCATCCACAGGGCCCAGCACAGTGCAAGGCTGCACCCATCCCT
The DNA here is from genome assembly GCA_002909625.1 of Bambusicola thoracicus. NCBI lineage: Eukaryota > Metazoa > Chordata > Aves > Galliformes > Phasianidae > Bambusicola > Bambusicola thoracicus. The sequence goes on along the minus strand of PPHD01000258.1, from coordinate 23,753 downwards.
GTAGTATGTGGGGGCTTCTCTCCCCGTGGCAAGGGTCACGTAGCCACCGTGCAGCCCTCCTGCCTGCCAGCAAGGGGGTTGAATACGTGACTGTGCCCCACTGCTGTGTGTGATGGATGACGACAACAGGCAGCGATGAGTCAAAGTGGAAAATCACAACCATGGCAGCGTCTCCCCAGCACCCAGCCCTCCGTGCAGCCTCACTGCTGTGTGCCCTGTGCACAGGTGCTGGAGTCAGGCATGGGACCTGGGGGCACACCTGGATGGCCTGTCCCTTCCTGCCTTGAGGAGGAGGAGGCTTAGTGGAACAAGCAGCATCATGCTGCACTGACTTGCTTATATGCAAGGCCCACACCCTCAGGCTGCTCGTGCTCTCCCCACCATGTGCCGACTGAGCAGTGCCTCATGGAAGATATGGTCATCACTCTGTGAGAGTCACTAACAGTGCAGGACCAATCTTTTGTGAGGGAACTGCTTCTTGCGTTCTACCAAAGTGCGTGGGAGACAAAGGAAGAAGAAGAAAGCCTCTTAAGAGTTCTTTGTGGTGATCAGCTTTTACATTTAGCCACCCAGAGTCTTGTGAACAGATCAAGGTGGAAAGCGGTCGCCTTTGCTGAGGAGCGGGCGGTGGTGGGGTGTTGGTTTGTGGCTGTGCTCCCGTGAGGGCTGTCCCGCTGCAGGGGCCTTCAGGAAAAGCACCATGCTCTGCACATGGGCACCCTTCTTCAAGTAGCACATCACTGCAATTAATTGCCTCGACACACGATCAGGACCTGGAGGCACAAACCTCTGTGTTGAGGAGGCAGGGATGAGTTACTAATTGTATGAACTGGCCCAGCGTGTTGGGACGTGAAGCAGCAGCAGCTGTGGGAGTGCTGGTGTTTGCAGGAGCTCATGCGATCTGTGCCAGGCCCTGCTCCTTGGCTGTCCCAGCAGTGAGACACGTGCAGGCTGCCAACAGGTGTGAACCCACTCTCAGCTACCCCACCTTGCACAGCTCAGCTGCTGGTGGCAAGGCCTGGGTGCTGCCCTGGCTATGGGTGCTGCCTGCCAGGGCTCCTCTTCTACAGTGTGACCAAAAGGGAGATATGGGTTATGCTACACACATGCCCAAGGCTCTGGCAATCTTTTTTCCTACCAGTATTGTTTCACTGAGCAGCATATGGAAGTGTAGAAGTGCTGCATATGAGGTTATATTCCCTGTCCTAATCAGACACTAATTTTTCTTCTTTGTTTTTACTCCCAGTGTTGTTGTAACAAAGAACAAATTGCACAGGGGAAAAGGCATCTACTGAACTTTAGTTCTGTCTCGTGCAGCTCTAGGGGCCCAAACATGACACTGAACTGACTTCTGGATCTCTGAAACTCAACCAGAAAGTCTTCTCTGTCTGAGAACAGTCTCGAGTTAGTTAGGATTTCACACTGAGGACAAATGCCTCACATTTAAACACATTGTTTGTACTGGAGAAGGTGCACAGATAGAACTACTGTAGGGAAGGTGAGGACAGAAAAGTAGAAAGATAAGTCAGATACAGAAAGAAAATGGAAAAAAAAATCCAAAGAAGTACAAAATCAAATGCTCCTTCCTCACTGCAGAAAGCCCCACTGCTGCCTCTCAAGGCAGGGCCGGCTGCGACCGGGGCAGCCGAGGGCTGCGTTGCACCCGGGTGCTAAAAGCCTGCGGCACCCAACTGGGAGCAGGGGCCCTGCTCTGCACCCCAGCTCTGCTGTTGGTTGGCCGCATGTTTGTGTCAAACCTCACAGCACCCGAGTGTGAATCACACTGTGAGGGTGCAAGGTGTGCGAGCTGTTCCAGGGGCCTGCGGTGCACAGCCGAAGTGCTGAAGGCCCTGCGGCCTTGGGGTTTTTTCAGTCCCAGTCAGCTGCGCTGTCCCTGGGTTTCTCATTTCTTATTTCTGCTCTCCATTGCACCTCTGGTGACTGTGCAAGGGGAGAAGTGACCGCACACCTCACCCCCGTGTATGCAGCTCCCCGTGGCCTCCCAGCACAAGCTCTATCACTGCGTCCTTTGTTTTCACGGCCAGGGCACGGGGAGTTGCAAACATCACTGAGGTCAAAATGGGAGAGCCCTGCAGGCCAGCACATGCTCCTGGGTCAGACATTCCTCTAGCGCTGCTGATGCTCTGGGTGCAAATGACCCCTATTTTCCTAATCTGTTGTCGGCGTTCATTGGTGGGCAGTTTTCTGGGTAAAGCAGAGTTTGAACTTTTGAAGCAGATGTACGGGACATGACCTTTATTTCTCCCAGACACCAGTGGGCTGTGCTGAGTGCTCTGCACCTTGACATTCAACAGAGCAATAAAGAAGTGGAATGTACTAATGTAACCTTTATAAAACAGTTAAAATGATAGTTTAATATTTAATCTCCCGATGTAGTGTTAAAATAAGCTCAGTAAACCATAGCAGTAAATTACATTCAGAAGGAACTCAATTTAAATAACATTATGGTTATGGTAGGCAGCAAATTATGTCCTGAACTGCTGCTTCAAGGAAAAATACCCTTAGGGTGGGGCTGTTGACCTCACCCAATTTTTTGATGATAATTGGGCCACAGTTTGATTTTTGGTAGTTGATCTGGATCCTTAGGTGCTTTCTCCTTGAATCTCCTGCCTGGACAGCCCACAGGGTGTTGTCAATAAACATCTCTCAGCAGCCAGAGCAGGTGAACCTTCTGTACTTGAGCCGCAGTTTAGGGTTTCATTTCTTCTTTGTTAAAGCACACAAAGAGCACCAAAATACTGTATCGGGGAAGAAGTAGAGCTGAGGAAAATAAAGAATTTTCATCAAGATCACACAGTTTCTTGATAGCTGAAATAACTTCTTGTTCTCTGTATAAAGTGATGTGGTTTGCTGGGTGAGTGTCACAGCTCTATCTGACAACCAGCCTAAGTTTGTATCAGTTGCAAATCAAAAGTGCCACAGGCTCACACATACAAGTGCCTTCTAGGTGCTGCAAATAAGGTGTGACAGTGCTGTGGGATGACTGAAGTCTCTACATGAGCTATAAGCTCTTCAGAAATGCATATCCAAGACTGTGTGTTGCGTCTCATGTGGAGGGACCTTAAACGATTTCATAAACAGGTATTTCTCAGAATTATGTTACCCAAAGTGTTCCTTCGGCTTCCAGTGGTGACACAGCAGCTTCACCCTTTGGGCTGGATGTGGTTCTGATCTCAGTACTGCCTAAGCAGGCAAAACGTACTCAGGAGATGAGGGTTGATCGCCCAGTGCTGGCTTGGCTGGTTGCTGGAATCCATGGACAGTATCAACATTCTACTTGCTCTTTTGCAAAATTAAACCCTTTTCCCCTTGAGCCTGCCTTTAATTGCCTGTAGAGCTGAGAAGGTGCCTGGACAGAGACCATTCAAGTACTTGGCTAAGTAGATAGGAGTAAGAAACCAGCCCTGCCTCAGCACTGCTCACCCTGCCCAGCTCCGCTTGAATGTATCAGGATGGAAGTGGACGTGTGCCCTGTGGCGGGGCAGTGCCAGGGCTGCTAAAAACAGAGAAAGTGCACTAAGGCCAAGACCTGGGGTAAGCCAGGAGCTGTTGCTGGAGGACTGGAGGTTTCTGTTTCTTTGATGCTGATGACAGCACAGCAGAAGTGTGGGAGGTTCAGTGAGGGGAGAGACAGAGGAAGAGCAGGGCTGGTACTGAAAGGGAAAATGAGCCAAAGGGAAGGAAACAAATCTTTGGGCTGAGAAATGATGACTGCACGTTACCTACTGGTGGGTGATATTTTCCAGAGAAATGGTGCTGTCTATGGGCAGGTGATCTGGATTGCAGCACCAGTGGCTCAATGTGTTGTTCCCAGTTCTCCTCTAGGCTGAGGTAATATCGTGTTTTTTTCTGTAAAGAAATAGTCTTCTGAATGAGTTTTACTCATTCTGATTTCCACTGGATGTAATTTAAAAAGCCTTCAGTAAAACAGCTCTTTACTCCTCAATGCAAACTGAGAACTAAGAGGTCAGAAATTAGTGATCTAGTTTCGTCTTATTAGATTTCCTCGCATCGTGGCAGCAGTGGATGGACTGCATTAACACAGCACCAACCGTATAGAACAAAGAGGTGATGATCCTTTTTATAGTAATACTATACTTTGTCCCTGCATACTTCTGCCACTGGAAGTAAAGACTGACATTTAAACACACATAAAGCATGATCTTAACTCCATAGAAGTTACTTTCACCTCCTCACGACCTAATAGACAGAGATTTTTGTCAAGCATCTGTCATTTCTGCTCACAGATTAAGGCAGATAAGTCTGTTACACGCTCTTAATTGGAAGGGGTTTCACATCTATGATGATACGGTTATTACTGTAGCGTTGGTCGGGTTTGGGACCTGTGTGTGTTCTCTCAGAAGTAAACCACGGTTCGCTCATTCAAGGGGACACAACTGATAAGAACGGAAGAGGCTCTCAGAAACTCTCTGACCCCAAATTCCTGGAAGTTAATAGGCTTGTAATCCAGACATGGCTCAGCCAAGGGACCAACACACATCTCACTTTTCTTTTATTAGCCAAGGGCTTGCCCTTTTTTCTGTTGAGTAAAACGTGCTGAGTGGTATCTAGAGTCATCTCATTTCTGTTACTTTTATTTCCTTCTCTTTTTTTTTACTCAGTAATTTCTCAGCTATTTTTCAGTTAAAGCATAAGCATGCTATCAGAGAGTAAAGAAGTTAGTTCTACATCTCTGTAGTTGTAGTATAAGCTGGGGAAGTTTTGAAAAATGTGTGAAAAAATATTAAACCCAGGAACATCCCGGTGCTCATCGAACTGCTGGGGAAAATGTTACAGGGAGAATGGTGAAGGGTGAATTTCACCAACACAAAAAGGCAAATACTGAATTAAACTAAACTAAATGAAGATGAAATCATATTTGTTTAATATTTTGCTTAAAAATCTGTTCTAAAATATCTCAGTAAGGGAAAAAATAACTCACGTTTGTTGAGTTTTCCTCTGGGGGTAGGAAACAATTTCAGAATGGAGTGTTCTGCTGGTGGTTTTAGGTGTCAGACAAGAGCAAAATTGAAGTCAAACACACTGACATTTGGCAGAGAGCAACGTGCTCTGTTGGGCTGTAAAGACTCACCTGCCACGGTCTGAGCAGCAGAGGACAGGCACCTTATCCTCACCATGTGCCTCTGTGGGTCCTGGGTGTCTGTGCACTGCTGCTTTGCTCCTGCCCACTGGGCTGGTCTCTCTTTGTTGGGCCGGGATCTCTGCAGCCACTGGGTCAGGGCAACCAGGTGCCCAAAAGTGTAACTGAGTGCCTTTCTCTGTAAGCAAGGCCCTAATGTGGTTTTTCGAGCAGCTCTAAGCGTGCTTATGAATAGTTCATAGTAAAAGCTTCCACTGAGAATATAAAAGGCAATTAAATCTTAATGGCTTGATGTTTACATTTTTTGAACTACAGGTTGGAAAGCCTGAGTGCAAATCATTCAGACACTGCTAACATCCTTTCATTCCTGCTTGAAGCGAATTTGTGATAAGCACTGGCTAAAAAATGTAAAAAAATATGGCCCTGATGCAGTGCCTTTTTTTTTTTTTCATATGCTATTTTTTTTTCCTGTATTTTTGAGGGGATTCAGTTGTATTTTAGTCCTTTGGCAAAAGGCAGTCTCCCAGGGAGCAGGGAGCCTGACCTCATCCAAGTGAGGGGCTCAGGGTGAGGCTGCTGCCCCAAGAATCATGGGGGTGTGTGGACACCAGCCCCACAGGGTTCTCATTGGCTGCACACACGTGACACAAGGCTCAGGTGTGAGGTACATCACAGCTGGTTTTTAGAAGCTGATCCCACAGAGGCAGCAACTTTGCAGGAGCTCTTTAGTTTGGCTGAGACTAGGGACCCAAGTCATGTATGCCTGCCAGCAGCCTTTCATGTGCATGTTGTGCCAAATCAAGCAGCAAGTTTCATCTCTGGGTTAAATTTCCCCTTGGACACTAAGAAGGATGACACCTCTGCAGTCTTGAGCTTTTCTTATTCCCACCTGGCTGTTGCTACATCAACAAGACTGTGAGCCATGGGCCAGGAGTACCATTCGGGAGGCAAAGGCTTTCTTTTCAGCCTCGCAGACTTCATGTCATGTTGCCTGAAGCATTTTTATTTACCCTAAAATAGGGTGGCAATCCACCACATGCGGTTTCCTGCACCTTGTCCTGCTTCTTACCATGATCCCGGTGTCAGGGCTTCGGCCATGTGTGGGACATGGCTTCCCAACCAGTGGAGCTGCCAGATCATGCCAGCCAAGGGGAATAGTTCTCTGCAAGTGCTTCTGGGACACTGCTGGTCCTCAAGGGCACCCATCCAGTACTGATGGAACGCAGTGACCTGGAGGTGTGAGTCCTCCGCACCACCCATCCCAAACTTCCAGGTGGTGGAAAACCCCATGTGTGCATTACAAAGTGGCCTTAATGCAGAAAGCTGTGACAGTGACAGGAGTAAGAGCCTCTCCTGGCACGGAAATGTTGTCTTGGCCAACTCAGTTCTGTTTGCTCTTTCCTCTTACTGTATTTGATTTAGCCTGCAACCAGTTGTGAAATGAGAAAGACGTGGCTTTAGTCTACCCTCAGAATTTCACTGTGCTCCTTGGAGCTGCCAGTGCTGCTGGGCTCTGCTAACCTACTCCACAGCACGCGGCTCGGGATGGGGCTAAGCAGAGGCAACTGCTGGCAGTGCTTGCCTGAAGATCGCTGTTGTCCAACACTCACTTCCTGTTGTCTGCTGAGAGAGGTTTCACCTGTGCAAGCTCTCACTGCAAGCAGGAGGTTCTGTTGGTTTCAGTCAGAGTAGAATGAGCCCTGCGAATCATTTCACCTTCCACGGAGCTCGTGGTATGACAGTGCAACCTGGCAGAGATTCAACACAGATTCTTTTTCCTGGGCTGGAGAAAAGTAATTCCATCAGTGCGAAAAGATAAAGCTTAATGAAGACATTTTTTCAGAATCTGTTAGGATAAATGTAATATAATACATACAGGCATTTTAAAATACATAAGCACCCTGTATGAACGTATTCACTCACATCATTGGTTCTATTTGCTTGTTTTTTTAGGACATAAATGTAATCACTCTTGTTGCTGCAGTCTGTGATGTAGGCTGGCAAAGCAATCTGTGCACAAAATGCTCAGGTGAAACTTCCAGAGAGCAGTTGCTGTAACCACAAGTTGTTCCTTTTCCTCAGCTGAGATTGCGCCTGCTCTGCTGCCAGCCTGGTCTGTGACAGCTGTGGGCACGATGTGTGCTGCCGCTGTGCTCTCTGCAAAGTGCTCGGAGTGGAGGTACTGAGAGCAGGACACCATCTCTGCTGTGGGCTCTGAATGATTTATGAAGTGAAAAATCTCTCCTTAGTGCAAGAGGGAGTAGATGCAGGGCTGTACTGAACTATTTGCTCTAAAATTTAGTTTAAGCCTGGTTAATAAAGCATTTGGAACCTACACCTTTAAGAGAAAATATATGTCTCTGTATATTTTCCTTTTCTGCCGTGGGAAGTAGACTTATGACCGGAACTTCAAAATATTGGGCACCCCAGCTGGCAACGGGAGCGTGCACAGCACATTTTCACTTTGCCATAGGCAATACAGTTTGCAAGCCATCACCAATCAGTACTGGAGGACGACGAAGTGAGTACAGTCATAAATAAAATCTGGTTATACAATAAAGCTATCCTGTCGGGATGAAAGGCTACGTACTGAAGTTTGTATTTATGAAACTTCAGTGCAGTGTAACTCCCCTTGCCCTGCAGCTGGGAGCTGTGCACTGGGAGGGAGAGGCTTCACCGCAGACCACAGCTGGTCAGAAGAGAGCAACTCAATGCATGCCTACAATAGCTCACCCCTGTGCTTCTCATTGCTGTCACAAGAAGGGGCTGGGTGCTGCTGAACCCATACCGTGCAAAATGCAAGCACGGAGATGGAATGGGCAGGAGAAAACTCTTTACCCTGTGACTTTTAAGAGTTCAGCAAAGCCTATCAGAAACAACAGAACAGAATAGTTGAGAGGTGACTTGACTCCAGAGAATAAATACTTACTGAGGGGAAAAAATAATGGGTACCGAAGGGCTTTTTAACTTAACTCTAGGAAGTATAATGAGAACCAGTGGATGGAATCTGGAGCCAGGCAAATTCAAATTGGAAACATGACCTACATTTTTAATAGTTAATGTGATTAACCATTGGAACAAAGTACTCACAAAATAGTGGATTCGCTCCTCTTGATGGCTTCAAATCAAGACTAGATGCCTTTTTGGGAGATAAGCTTTAGTCAAAAATAGTTATGCTTTAGTCAAACACATGTTAAGGGGCTCAATATAGAGGTAATTGGGGAAATGTAATGGCCTGTGATATCCAGGAGGTCAGGCCAGATGGTATAATGATCCCTTCTGGCCTGAAACTCAGTGAATCTCGGAATGAATATAAATGCTATCATCTGGATGTGCATTTGAAATAATTGCAAGGAGAGATTAGACACGCAATTGCATATGGTTCAGAGTTGATAAACTTTCCTCCCCTCCAGAACAAAGGCCCTTATTTATACCTAATTACATGGTGCTGTTGTAATTCAGATAAATATCCATTAGGAACTCAGATGGGATGTCAGCAAATCAATTTTTACTACTGTGCATGTGTGTTGTGTGGAAATCTAGCTTTTAAAGCTTACGTGCAACTCCAGACTTGCTCACATAGAATCATATCCAGGAAGAGCTCCAGCGTAGACATTTTCTCCACCCAGAGAGTGTCATTACATGCTTTAGCCCTGTCGACTTTGAAGTTGCTTCGGTTAAATCATGAGGATGTGGAGGCCCTGGTCTCCAAAGCAGCTGGGTGCGTAATGCTCATGACTACCCGCGCACTGCTGAATTTTACGGGAAAGTGTTGTCAAAAGAGTAATAGCGGAAAACAAAAAAGTGCTAGCTCCTAAGAGTAGCTTTGCTTATGCTGACATTATCGCAAATGGCATCTCTGCTTGGGTAGTGCAAACGCACCTGCAAAATAGCCAGCTGTTGCAATGCTGCTGGAGAAAGAAGTACGAAATAGTAACCAGCATAAGAAACCGCATTAAAACACAGATAGCTTCTAATATGAATGTCATCATACTATGTAGCTTTCAATTTTAGTGTTATCTCACTCAAAAAACATTCAAAACAACTGCACAGGTAAGCTGTGAGGCCACACAGAGGAAATAGCATTGTTAAAGTGAAGTGAAATGATATCACTTATGGTATGCGTGTGCTTATCTGTGCTCAGAAGAAAAATGCTGAGGAGCATAAAGGGTTTCACTGATAAAAGGCCTTAACCTTTTGTACTCTCAGTCTCCTCCAGATCCAACTCCCACAGGCAGCACCAAACATGTGCCCCCTTTGCCATCTTATCACGGTCAGAGCCCAATATAGAGCTCCAGACAGAACCCGAAGTGCCACCGGAGGACTTAATGTTCCCAGGTGAGAGGAGCTTGGCTTGATTTGAAGGGGGCAAAAGACCAGCTCTGCAACCTCCCTCATGGTTACCCAAAAATTTGAGCAGTTCTGTGACAGTCCAGTCTTACAGGTTGGCCTTTCTCAAAAGCAAATGCGAACTGACCAACATATGCATCCTCTAGTATGAAGTCTGCAACCTGCTCCTGAATCCAAATTTTATTTATTATAACCATCTTCTATTTTTTTCTTCCTTTTTATTTATTTTTTTTCCCAGCAGCATCCACAGAGCATCATGACTAACATGAAGGCTGCAGAAGTGTGTGCTAATGTATAAACCCTAAGACAATACGCCCTTGGATCCTCCTCTGTTGATGCTCAGAACCCTACAGTTAATTTCTCATTAGCTAATTGTAGCTACATTTTTCAACCTCATTTCAGCTCAAAAAGGAAACGTGATAATAGTGACTCTGCAGGTACTCTGTAGCGAAACCAGTATTTTTAATGAATCTCAGTATTACTTTTTAATGTGAATAACAAGACTGTCTGCAAATACTATTCCATACAGTTGTTCTGATTATTTTGTTAGATTACACTAAAAATGTAAGTGACAAGAAATAAGGAAAATTATGTTTAAAATTAGTTGTATTTTAATGTGACTTTTTGCCAATTAATTTTTCTACAAAGCATTGCAATGGCTGGCGATTCTAAAGCTGCTTTTTCAGTACCTCTACAGCGATGGCCTTTATGATACTACTGCTGCATCAGCAAAACTACAAGGCCTCTCTATAACAGTTCTGCAGTAACATTAATTTCTTACAGGTCCTAAAGGTCGTTCTTGTTTTCAGTCAAACAGCAATATCTGCAAATTTTAATGGTGCTTCTTCATTCATGTTGTACTATCCAGAATTGTTATAAAATTCAACAATGTATGAAAATGTCATCACTAGGGATGAATGAAGCAGCTCATCTGAAAATGAAAATCAGCCCAAATCTTTGCAGGTGTTCAAAAATCTTAAAGTGATTCTATTTTGCCTTCCCTGGCTCCGCTTCTCAGGCACTTTTACAAGTTCCTGTGACTGAAATACCATCGTAATTTATTTTTATAGACAAAGGAAACACTTAGAGATAATTATCTAAACTTAAGTACCTGAATTGGTACAGTGCCATATGGGAAATTACTAGTTAAAATAAGAGATTTGTGCAAAATATTAGGAAGTGAATAACAAAGTGGTAGGGGAAGAGGATCGATCTGAGAGAAGGTAGTAGAGTTTCCCAAGTGTCAGTCTTGGGCCTGATATAATTTAGCATTTTGTATTAATGATGATGGCATAAAAAAATAAACATATGCTACTTGAATTTACCAGTGACATCAGGTAGGGATCTACTGTCACTGAAAAGACTTCTTGTTTGGGAAGGACTGAGTGATCATGAGAAATGGGATAATATATACTGGATGAAATGGAGAAGGATTTGAGTGCGAGATTTGGGTACTCACTGGTAAGAACTTACTAAGATGGAGAAAGGCACAGAGCATACATAGCAAAGTATTTTACCTGGGGAAAAGGTTAGAAGGCAGCCAGAACAGCACACACTGCTCACTAGTGATTCACGTCAAATCTAGGAAGCTACCAAAAAGGGTAGCAGTGACCACGGGAAGGGAGAGCCTTAAGTGGAGAGGAGGTTGGCAAAATGAAGGGCAAGAGAGGCACTATAAATACTGCATGGGCATGAGCTCCACAAAGAGAAAACCTCTATTTAAACCAAAGGACAACATTGGCACAAGAGCAAATGAGGATAAATTGGTCATGAATAAATTTAGGATGGAAATTGCAAGCAGGCTTCCAAACAACAGAATAGTGATGTTCTGCAATTGCTTTCCAATGAGAACAGTGGGAACAAAAACAACAACAAAAAAACCCAAGTTACTTTTAAGACAGAGTATAATGAGTTTCTGAAAGGGATTATGTGCTGTGTTTGGCTAAGATAGCAGGGAACTAGACTTGATGACCCAAGAGGTCTCTGCAGCCCTGTCTTTCTAAGCCTGTTTTTCATGGCCAAATATTTCAGAGCGCTGTTAAGTATTTCCTTTCCTTCATGTATTTTTTAGATAAATTTTTACGGTGTGCTCCAGGGACTGCCAGCTGGACTGATTTAGTGAAGGACTGAAACGACGGTGTCCAGAATATGTTGAATACCATGCAAACAGAGCAAGAGAAGGGGACATCCAGCATCCTATGGGGGCAGGTGTGGGTGCTCAAAGGGACCATCAGCATACTGTTGCAGAACTCAGTATTTCCATTACTTCTTGAAGCTGCATATTCCCTTGTCAGTGCACCAATAAAAGGATGTGTAGGGAAGCCCTCACTTCACGGTTGGGTAGCTGGATTTTTGTGGGTACCTCACCTGCAAAAGCAGAGGTGAGTGGTTGCAGCTCTTTTTTTTATTCTGTAATAACTTCACCAAGCTGCTAGGAGGAGGCAAACTGGCCTGGATTAGTGCAGTCGCTCCCTTATTAAGAGAACTTCTTGTAGTCACAAGTTCTATGGTTTTCTATGTCTGTTTCAGTTGAAAACTGATGAGGGGGAAAATGAGATCTGCAGCAGTGGACAACTCTGGTGGTTTCTCCTTTCCAACTAACGCCGAAAACTTTTTTCTGAAATTGGCTATTAATGTCAAAGACAGGTTAGGACGCTGGGGAAAGTCCGAAGAAATCCACGATAGTGCAAAGAGTTTGGAAAAAGAGAAAAAATAGGCAGTAGCTTTGCAAGGGCTTTGCATTAGTCCTTGTCACCATCCACATCAGCCATATGTGCAGCAGGCAGCAGATCTACTTTGTTGTGCAAATACTGTAACAATCCATTTAAAATAAATGACCAGGATAGCCCAGTCCTTAAGTTCAGCAAATGAGGTAAGGAGCACCTGCATCACCAGAAAGAAGAATCATTGAACATGACACTGGAAGCTGTCAGACTAATTTAATAGGAAATTTTCCTGCCTCAGCCCCCTGATACCAGGCAGGGAGCAGTCACCTGCCAGGACATGATGCCCTGGGGATGCTGGAGCCTGGTGCTGATGAAAGGGTGCAGCACCCTGCTGCCAGCTGCACAGTGGCACACTGCTGGAAATGCCATCCTGTAGGGGAAAAGCCAGCCGGCTCCATTCAGAGCAACTCTGTCACAAGCACGGTCTGTACTTACCGCTGTGTTTCAGTTCATGCCCTTTCCCCCCACGCCCAGCTGCGGGAACATGGCTGCAGCAGGGATGCTTTAGGGGATGCAAAAAGGAAGGTTTCAGCCTTGAGTTTCCGAGTAAGAAGTACACTGAGGAACTGTGTGACCACGACAGCTGGGAGAAGCAGCTTTTTCTCAGAGACGTCTCTGGATTTCAGGGCCTGCACACGTGGGTGACAGCGGTGCTCATGGCATCAGGAAGGATGTGTGGGGCCTCCCTACCTGCACTGCGGCCTGCCTGCCTCCAGCAGGAACAAGTGCAAGCAGTGATTAAATACCACTGACTGACGGCTATGAAAACAACCCACCAAGAGGTAAATTAGCCTGGGGCCTGGGCTGTGGGTGCTGGGCAGGGCACTCATGCCTGAAGCTTGAAACTGGAAGCCTGGTGTGGCCATGAGCCCAAGCTTGCTGCCTTTGGTTTCTCACTCCTCAAGATTTTGCAAAAACAGAGGTTTAATAACTCCGTCTCCGATTAGCAGATAGCCCTCAGGATCCCACTTGCCCCTTTTTGTCAGAACTTCAACTCATGCCAGGCACCACATCCTGTGTGGGCTGAGCAGGGACACCTGGGCAGGGTAGGCTGCAAGATGGCTGTGATGCTGTCACAGCTTGCGAAACAGGAAGACAAAAAGAGGCAAAGGAAAAAAACCCAATGCTTGAACAAAAAGCAAAAGATGTAATGTTCGTTCCTCACTCTTCCCTTAGCGCTGCCTTGCCCTTTGCGGAGGCTGAGAAGTGTGAACACATCCTGTTTATCTCAGCAGCACCACCGCCGTGCTGGGTTCAGTGGCAGCAGTGCAGGCAGAGCTGGCCCTGCCATGGAAGCGCTGCCCATCTACCACGGGGGCATCACTCGCGAGGCTGGGGAGAAGCTGCTGCTGGCGGCCGGTGCTGATGGCAGCTACCTACTGCGGGACAGCGAGAGCATCCCAGGGGTCTACTGCCTCTGTGTGCTGTGAGTACGGGCGGCGGAGGGCTGGTAGGGTTGCTGCAGATCCCAACTTGGGAATCTGCAGAGTAGGGGAGTCCCATGCAGTGAGGCTGAGTGGGGTCTGAGCACAGATGGGTGGCTGAGGTGCCATGAAGAAGCACTGGGCAGCTCAACTTTGTGCGTGCTGATTGCTGCTCTTCCAGTGTAGCGCTCACTGGAGAGGGCAGCAAAGGCATTGTCCCTGTGCGGTCTCACTTCGGGGTGCTCTTGGTCAGGCTGTGCATCCTATAATCCTTCAGGTTTGGATTAAGCTACCTTTAAGAATGAGGAATATTAATGAGTAACAGACTAATTGGAAACGTTTCACCACATAAAGTGAAAGGGGAAATATTCGTTGGGGTGATCTGTTAGAGAGGTATTAGTAGATACTGCTCTGGGAGAGCTGGAAAACTATAATGACACAGGACTTTTAATGAGACATATTAGTTTCCTTACTTTTGGCAAAGGCAGAGGAATGAGAAGTCCTTAGAGAGCCTGCTATACAACCAAGTACCAGTGCACTGACAGAGCAAAGATGTGGCCATGCAGATGGTTGTGTCTCGCTTCAGTAGAAGAAAAGCAAGAGGAAATGGAGCTAGGGCTGGAAAGAAAATAGCTAACAACGAGCAAAGAGAGAGGGAAAAAAAAAACAGCAGAGGAAGAATCATTAGTCAGGTTTTCCCCAAAGATCTTGAATACGTTTCCAACAATATGCAATTAAGCTCCAACTGAGTATTATTATCCTCCTGTTGCAGACCAGTAAATGGAGAAATGCAAGGAGGTAATAGGCAGTCCACAAATACACCACCTCATAGCAGAACGTCTTCATGGCAGAAGATATATCCTTTCTTCCCATCGTGAAATCAGAAGATGAACCAAGACAGGCACTTCTGCTAACAAATACAGCCCTTAATATTTAGCTGAAGAATGGGAAATAAGACATAGCAAGGGGTAAGGAGTGCTATGATTCCTGTGATGGCAACAGGCAATAAAAGCAGAATCTTTTTAAAATAACCATCAGAGAAAGTGATGATATATCTCCTTAACACTCAGAAGTCAGTCAGTGCAGTTAGAACACCTAGACATTAGAGAAAGGGTCAAGCAGAACATTACAATACTGCATAAAATAGAGAATCCTAAAATTAGTTCACTATTAGTCTAAATCAGGCTGTAAATACGTAACATGGTCTTCTACCCGCATGCAATCTGTTGGGATTTTTTGCCGTGTTAATGACACATCTCCAGGAAGAAATTTCATGAATCAAGTATATAAAATGAAATATATAAAACGAGATATATAAAATAAAAATAGGAAGAACAGGAAGGATTGCTAGCTATAAAGCTCTGCAAGCTTTGGGTAAAGAGCAATAAGACCCACCCAAATGTATCTGGAAATTATGGGCCACTCAAATCTTCATATTATGTCACATTCAAATACATATATGCTAAGCAAAGGGGAAAAAGAAAAAATTACTCATGAGTGTTATGCAGGTTTCTTGTAGAGTAGAAATCATGAACGTATATATATATTTTAATCCACAATATATGAGGGAAATTTTCAATAGCATCTTGGATAAATTCTGATAAAAAAATAAATGAAAAAATGCTGTGGTGAATACGACCATACATAGACAGTAAGGTGGCTGAAAAATGATAGGGACAAAGCTTGGGTTTAACACAGCATATTACACAACAACTTTGAGGACAGTTATCATGAAGGCATCAGGGAGTGGGTTCACACTGGAGGTAGCAGTGACGGTTTAGATAAACGTGTGCCATAAACTACAGAAGCGCCTTAACAGGCAAATTTACTAAAGCCGAACGCTTCAGAAGAGAGAAACTAGAGAAGCAGGCAGGGAAGACATTAGAGATGTATTCAGAGAAGGATGCCAAGCCTGGCTTTGGAAAAATAAACCGATCAGTCCAAACCTCTTACATCCAAGTCCGAACAGTGTGCACAGAGATGGAACAGGTGATAAGAGTGTATGTGTACAAGAGCTTTGGTAAAATCCAAGGAGGAAACATGCAGCTGCTGTGATCACAGTTTATCAAAAGGAAAACAAGAGTCAGGAAGATGGCTGCCCTTCCCACCCAGCCGCTGGTGAGTCCTGCAATTGCCTCTGCCTTTCTGTGGCTCAAGCAATGCCTCCTTTTTGGGAGAGGTGTTGTAAGTTTGTGATGGCACCCTGCTCTGGGTACTCCCCAAAAGCCTCAACGTTGTTTGGCAATCTTTGAGCACACATAATAAGGGCAGCGGCCTTCACAGCCAGGTTCATTCACCTCTTGCTTTTTCAATTAAAAAGTGGAGCCCTGGCCTTTAAAAGGGAGAAGAGTCAAAGATTCACGAATCCCTTGCGCCTGACACTGATTTTACAGGGCAAGCATAAAAGAGACAGGTGGCAGCATAAAACCTGACCTATAGAGATGGGTAGCTGCGGCAGGCATGCCCCTGTTGTCAGAGCATTTATCTAGAAAACTCGGCTTTCTCTCTGTTTCTCCTGATGTATTCTCTATCTCCCTGGAATGCTGCTTTCTGCCAGCCTAAGTCACAGCGCGCTCACAGCGTGCCTGCCAGTCTGCAGAGAAGGAGCAGATTTAGGTGTGGCTCTGGCAAAGCGCAAAGAACACACATTCAGAAATATTTCATGACCACAGATACACTTTGCACGGAGGGGTAGAAGGGTTTTGCTTTGGACCAGGGTCCCCTGGGGCTCCTGCAAACATAAATGCTGCCTGCAGCCTTTGGCGAGGTTTTCTGTTTCAGATGATCTGCATGGTACCTCATGATCTTTGTGGTACAACTGCCATTATTACATTGATAATATGTACTTTAATGCCATCCTTTGTTCCTGTTTGACAGTGCCAACATAGGAACACACTCATTTCCTGGAAATTTGTTAGGGTTGCATTGAACAGCGGGAAGATTTTTACTGCTCCTGAAAACTGGAATAGAAGAAATATGTATGCTTTAAAAAAAAAGTACACGTTTTATCTGTAAATGTGTGCTATGTGCAGCACTCCGAGGTGTTGCTGTCAATGCCTGGTTGTTCCAGGGAGCTTTCTTTACTGATACGGCTTCCTCGCCGCTCGATATTCCATCTGACGTTTTTAGCACTGTCAGAAATCCTCTGTGCACATTGCTCCTAATGAAGTCGATGGGGGACACAGGACTCAATAAGGGAGGCCAGCTTGGGATGCAGCCTTTTCAACAGTGCGTGAAAAACGCATGGAGTGAACTCCTGAGAGCGCCAAAAGCACCGCTTTCCTTTACAGCTATATGAGAGCATGTGCAGAAATGAGCAGCTCGTGCCTGAAATGGCACAGAGAAAGCAGTTTGTAGTTTGGGTCTTAACATTCATATACTTGGTGTGTTAGTAGCTGTTTCAGACCTTCAGATATTTCTTGGTGAATGTTCAGCTAAACATGACACACTTGTCAAATCCCATGTTCAGACCGTTTGTTTGGAATCAGCCCTTCATGTGCTGTGTTGCATTCAATTTGCAGAGAATAATCAAAAGCCAGATTAGAATACTGTTTAGAGCTCTTGAAGCAGCAGCAGTGGCAGTGAGGATAGGCTGTGGTATCTGTGTTATCAGACTTTTACATACGCTGTTTTTTCTGTCACCATAACCACAGTGCAATGTGCTGAAACCTTCTGATGAAGCAGATTTATCAGGTGTGCAGTGTGAAGGTGTGATGCAGGATCACGAGTCAGCTTCAGCTCAGCATTTCCTTTGTTTCCCATGTAATATGTTTGATAGAAGTGGCAGAATAATTGCATTCATTATAACGCTGCCCGCAATAATCATCATCCTTCAGAACAAAAGCTTCTATCTGAGGGGGAGCCCCTCAACTCGAAGTTGCTGTTGTACATATCATGCTCTATTTTCAGCTTTGAAAAACTCTTTTGCAGCACAGCAGAGGTATTTCAGCTCTGCGCTCTTCATCTTTGCTGCAGAACAACTTGTCCCATGGCCTTCAGCTATTCCAGTGCACTTTTCTGGAAAGATTTTAGAAAGGTCAGCAGCCTGAATGATGGCTGTTCACTGTGCTGGGCAGGCTGCGCACAATGGAATGAGTGCAGTTGGTAGATAACAGAATCTAGATCAGCTCTACTCTGATTTTCCAGACCTGAGCTTTGAAGATTTAGTTCAAGCAGTGATTTCAGCTCCAGGGATTTTATGGTCGGAACTGTGCCTCCCTGCTCTGAGAGAAATGGGAAATCTAATTATGAGCTACAATGCATCACTCCCAAGCAGTCCTACAAATGTTTCAAAGATATATGAAACTATCATGAGATTTTGCCTTTGTGATGTGATGTGCTGTTCTGCAGGACATCATCATTCACGAAGCTTAGCTACTGCCCCACTGGAAGGTAAGTTCCTGCCCTTTCCTGTCTCAGATTGGAATCAATTCTTATTCTATTTCCAAGCGTCAATAAATTGCCATTTGAGGCATTCCTTCTGGCTCTTCTGCCCTGCACCAGACCACCACAATCACACCTGCTCAGAAAGGCTGCACACTGTCCCTGTAGGTGAGCCAGCTCTTCTGCTGGTCATCAGCAGTGCTCAAATGGTGATGCTGACAATCTTTCACAGAAGACTGCTTGCATAGAGACTCACCGGCATTTCACATGCTTTGACTTTTTTTTTTTCAGGCTTTTGTTCATTTTAGAAAAGAAGATCGAGATAATGCATTTGCTTATAGTGCTGCAGTGTTATGGTAGATCTATACGCTGCACGGGTGAATGCAGCAACAAGCATTGGTAGGGAATCAGTGACAGAAGTATAAACTCAGATGGGTGTGTATGGAGTGCTACTGTGAACTTGGTTGGGCTTTTCAGACCATGTAAACACTGATTTAAACTATTTTGTGCACTCTTGCTGACAGGGAGCTTGTATCTTGCATATCATCTCAATGCAAATGCTATTTCTTCAGCTTGGGTTAGCTGATGGGTGGTAATTGCTAAGCTGCTGTACCTTGATTGTGTGCCTGAAACCTAAACAGGGCAGGAACCAGGCAAGCTGCTTGTCAGCCAGAAAATGTACATTCCAAGACAGAATGAGGAGATACAAGCTTAAGCAGAATTTTCTGCTACGTTAACTAACAAGACGCTTTGGCCTTTCCGTGCTTAATAAACCAAGTATCAACATAAAAATTAAGGGGAAAAAGAAAGAGGCTTAAGAGGACATCTTTAACAACAGCCCTACAACAGCAGCAGGGATGAGGAGTGGGGGTCCCTCATGAGCACAGGTGGACATGCAGCCCCCAGACATGGCCACGGGACAGCTCTGTCCCTCTACGGGTTCGGTGCTCTGGCAGTGGTCTCCTACAGCAGCAGCCACTACCACCGCTATGGGCCCACTCTGGGGTCACCGTCGGGGGTTCTGCCTGGGGCTGTTGCTCAAGCAGGTGTCTGGGAGCCACCAGGCTCCTCTGGATGGGATGGAAGGCGCTGTCACCAGACCCACTCAGGCTCTTGCATACTGTCTGCTGTGTGTTCTCCAACCCTTACTCTGAATATGAAAGTAGCGATTCCCCCATGGGCTCTCTTGTACTCATCTCCATAGTGTTGTGTGGTTTGTAAACACTACCTCAGTATGTGAGACGAAGAGCTTGCTAACTCAGTTTCACACTTGAGAAACTGTGACACAGGATGCTCAGGGCTGCAGCGCCCTTCGGCTTCAGCTTCCCAAGGTGAGTGGAACAGGAAAGTACTTTGAGAATACTCAGCGTTATCCTTTATAGCCTGCTGAAAGCTTGAATTGCTGCAGGCTGTTTCTTTGTTTCTTCCACTGCTTCCAAGCCACAAACTTTCTCTGGATGATTTTTTCAGCCCTTCTCACCTCCAGCTCTTCGTGTGGTCCCCAGCTTGAAGCCCTCAGGCTCCATTTCCCTGCACCTCTTCCTGGTTAGGCCGAGCTCCAGCCAAGCACTTCATTTCTCACAGCTGTGCCGTTGCCCAGCTCACACAGCAGCCTCCCCTTGTCTCTCATTTCTTGACATTTGTCAAGAATTTGTCAAGACATTTGTCTCTGCATTTCTTGACATTTCCCATACCTCAAAAAAGATTGAGACAAACACCCAAGAAACAGAATCTCAGCCTGAAGTGCTGAGATGTGGCAAAGCTACAAGAAGCCAAGCATGGGCGGCATGCAATGCTGAGGGTCACTGTTTGTCAGCCACAGCATGGCTCGTTCCTAAGCAATATCATAAAGAGAAATTCTCAAGCAAGATCAGGATGCAAGTACACCAAGTGAGAGGAGTTAGTTGATTAGTACATTGCAAAGACATCCAAATAAAAGTTATGTGAAGAGGAAGAAATTGATGTCATTTGTTGCTGACGCGGCTTTCCTTCATCTCCCCATCTTTCTCCCTTTATATTTGCTCCATTTTGGACCCAGAAACGAATACAAATTAGTTTAATAAAATTTCCCAACTGAGACACAAAACATTTGGAAATGATTTTAAAATACACCATGCAGCTGAAATGTCATGGTTAATTTTAAGCTGCAGCATGCAGCTGATATCCTCCGGCTATTTCAGCAGTGCAGAAGATTGTAATTATTCACCTGTTAGAGCAAATGAAGCTTTAACAAGCCTGATCACAGTTGAAAAGGAGGAGTGGAGAGGATGGGGAGACAGATGCTGTCTCGGTATGTCATCTGTGAATGATGCCTTTGTAGCTCTTTGGGAGGAATTAGCTAGCTATAAAGAAAAAAGCTATAATACAAAATGGACTGTTCTCTGTAACAACAACTTTTTTAGATTTCCCTTTGACAAAGTTTTCCCAGTTAAGTTATTGCAGCATAGTCATGATAGTGCAGTTCCCAGCT
This sequence comes from Bambusicola thoracicus, assembly GCA_002909625.1. NCBI lineage: Eukaryota > Metazoa > Chordata > Aves > Galliformes > Phasianidae > Bambusicola > Bambusicola thoracicus. The sequence continues at coordinate 3,278 of PPHD01000258.1, read as the reverse complement.
GGTGTAACACATCCATTTTTATGGGGAATTAAAAAAAAGAAGTGAAATGAGATTAAAAAAATTATCAGTGGTGACCAAGCTACTGTTTCTCAAGTGCTATCCAGCATTGCCTTTACAGCAATGGATGTATTCTGCTTTTGATTTTTGACTTTGATCAAGAGTCTATGGGGTCCCTGTTCATCCTGCTGTTGATTCAGGATCACTCCCATCCCTTGTACTTCCTGGGTGTGAATGAGCAGCTTTGTGTCTGTGAGCAAGGCTGGGGCCAGTCCATAGGCCAGGAGAAGGGGCAGGGAGCCTTGTGTTGGGTCTGTCCTGGGTGCAAGGGAGATGCTCCTCTTCCAAGAAATGCTGGGAAGGCAGTGCCACTGTGAGTGCTCTCCTAAGTCCTTCTCTCAGTTACATGTCCATCTCCTGATGATTTTCTCCAGCACATAGGTGAGTTCAGGGTCCTGAGCTCAGGTTGAGGCGGGTCTGGTATGCCTCAAGGTGCGCCTGTAAGAGAAGCCCCAGGTGACAGTGCTGTACCTGTGCTGTCCTGTCTCTGGTTTTTGGCTGTAGTTACATGGCCACACCATATACAGGACCTCTGTGTCACACTGGGAGCTTTTCTATCTGCCATAAATAGAGAAAAAATACAGAAGACTGAGCTGTCCCCTAATGGTGGCTGGGGATTTTCTCATCTCCTTGTACCAATGCTCCAGTAAATGTATTTTTCCTCTTGCTTTTGCCTGACGTTTTGTAATCTGCAGTTTTAGAGACAACGTTCTACACAACCTCAAGTTTAATTTTTCTGTTTAATTTTAAGAGAAACAGCTTGATCTTCCTTCATCCCACACTGATCTCAGTAAATATTAGGTACTTTAAATCACAGAAACCTTTCTCACGGGGACAGTGCCCATGTAGCACTGAAAAGAGCTTGGCACATCAAAATGACGTGGCTTGCTTGCTTGTGCATGGAAGTTAGAAAGAACTTTGAAGTGGTAATGAAGTAAGTTCCTGCTACTTAACAGAAAGTTTTGATAAGATCATATTTGTTAGCAGAATAATTACCAGAAGAGCTGTAATCCACTGTTTTGTAGAAACAAAGATCCTGATGGAGAGCAGTGAAATGGAAGGATCTTTCTCTTCTCTCCTTAGCAAAAGACGTGCTCATTCCTTGCACATTTCCTTGGAAGGAGCTGGGTGGTGGGTGCTGGGCCTGGGCCATTGCCCTCCTGCTGGGTGCCTTTCTTTCCTGATGTCTTCAGAGACAACAGCAGGTGATAACAGTGTGCTTCTCAGCTTAAGCACCATGAGCCCCTTCATGCCTTCCGGTCTCTCCTCATCTGGGAAAAATGTAGATTTGCCAGATGAGTGCAGAGCTCCCACTTGTGATAGGAATGTCAGACTCTCCCTATGCTCCTTGCTGGGCTCAACACTTCTGTAGTCCCAAATTCTTGTTACTTTTTCTGTGTCTCATTATCTGAGATATCCTTTATGTTTTCTCTAGGCTTGAGTGAGTTATTTTATAGCTGAAATTCTTTTTATATGAGATAGATGTCTGTAGTATACCTCACTCTGCTTTTGTCCTCGACATTACTTAAGCTGACCTTTATTTACCAGTGGCTTACTGAACCCACCTAGAGGTGTGCTAGAAGCCACCAGACATTTCAGAGCAGCACCCCAGCTGCTCAAGGACTTTAAGTCATACAATCTCTTAGGAAGAGAAAGAGCCATGTCTGGAAAAATCAGACTCTAAAGAAACTGAAGCAGCTGGAATACTTCAGGAGAACAAAGAACAAGAACTGGTAACACGCACAGAGTATTATCAAAAGCAGGAGGCAAGAAAAGAAGTCTAGATTTTCACTAGCTGATCCTGTTAGAGACAAAAAAAAAAAAAAAAATCCTGGAGGTGGTTAGATGCCTTCAAAGCGGGAGGGCAAGGCACCAAGGTGTCCCTGGTATTCCCCAGAGCACTCTGGGCTGTAAAATCCTGATTTCAGTAACCATATACTGACTGGCAATCAATGTGCACAGATGCAGGGAATCCCCTTGTGATTTCCAGGGATAAGACTGAAGTGAGCATTGTGACATACTGAGGATATAGGGACAGTTTGTGAAGGTTTTAAGAAAGGACATAATAGCACGAGATGGTCTAAAGGCACTTATGGGACTGAATTCCCTGAACATGAACATATACGGTGGCTCATAGAGTTGTGCTTCTGAAGAACCAGGCTTGAGCCATGGCATCAAGGAGCAATGGCTGTGCTTCCATGGAACAGACAGAATGGGAATGCTGTCCTTCCATGGCCTTCCCTCCTGCCATGGGCACAGCGGGCTTTGCACACCTAGGGCTCCTTTGTGCCCATCCACAGCCCTGATGGCTTCAGCAGTGGAGGTTGTGGTGGGATGGTGGGGCTGTGTTCTGCTCCTGGTGTCTCACTATGGTGTGGGGAGCTTGGTCCCCTTATCCCTGCCAGAAGGGAACAGTTTTGTGTCTCCGAGAGGTGAAGAGTGGTGGGGAAAGCTCACAAATCATGACAGGGATTTTTGCCCCAATTTCAAGGGGTTACAGCACTGTGACAACTGCTAACAGCTTCCTGTGCAGGTAAATTATATTTGAGTCTGCTTTGCAGAATTTGTTCTAATGACTTTCTAACGAGGATTCATCCAGGAGCCATGACATGGAGCGTAAGTAATTGCAATCATACGGTGCCTGTGTCATTGATGCTTTCTGCTATTTTGTAATAACTACTATAATACTGTGTATAATTGGAAAGAAATGTAGTGTATTTTTGCTTTCTGAAGAATTGATGCTGATATAGCGAATGGCCTCTAAAATCCTGCTGGATATTCATGTAAATCTGTGTAGTGTAATATACAGTCTTCTTATCTGACACTGCCTAAATTAATGTTGTACCTGTGGAACTACTGTGAGTTCTCTCTGCTTCTGAGTTAGGTTTCTGGATATTTACCATGTAAATAATTTGCTGTGTTGGGCTCTCATGAGAAGCAGGACAGACTCTGCACGTCAGCATGCCTTGTGCTGTTAGTGGATGGCTCCTTGCTCTCAAGGGACTCAAATTAGATTTAAAAAGAAGAAAGATTTCATACTCTCTCATATTCAGTGTTTGAGAATTAAGAATGTACTCACAAAGCGAAAAGTAATTTACCTGGATTTTGTGGTTCTAGCTTTCCAAACAAATTACAGTCATGTTATTTCTTCTGGGAACATCTGCATTTAAATAAATCATAAAACAGCAAGCTTATATGGCAATAATTCACTTTTTATTTAT